>JAFLJL010001785.1:0-45664 GCA_018398815.1 Conus ventricosus | reverse complement strand
TGGTCTGTGCTGCCTGTCCTGTACATTCTGGCATGGTCTGTGCTGTCTGTCCTGTACATCCTGGCATGATGGTCTGTACTGTCTGTCCTGTACATCCTGGCATGATGGTCTGTGCTGTCTGTCCTGTACATCCTGGCATGATGGTCTGTGCAGTCTGTCCTGTACATCCTGGCATGATGGTCTGTGCAGTCTGTCCTGTACATCCTGGCATGATGGTCTGTGCTGCCTGTCCTGTACATCCTGGCATGATGGTCTGTGCTGTCTGTCCAGTACATCCTGGCATGGTCTGTGCTGTCTGTCCTGTACATCCTGGCATGATGGTCTGTGCTGTCTGTCCTGTAGCTGTACATCCTGGCTTGGTCTGTGCTGCCTGTCCTGTGCATCCTGGCATGGTCTGTGCTGCCTGTCCTGTACATCCTGGCATGGTCTGTGCTGTCTGTCCTGTACATCCTGGCATGTATGGTCTGTGCAGTCTGTCCTGTACATCCTGGCATGGTCTGTGCTGCCTGTTCTGTACATCCTGGCATGATGGTCTGTTCTTCCTGTCCTGTACATCCTGGCATGATGGTCTGTGCTGTCTGTCCTGTACATCCTGGCATGGTCTGTGCTGCCTGTCTGTACATCCTGGCATGGTCTGTGCTGTCTGCCCTGTACATCCTGGCATGGTCTGTGCTGTCTGTCCTGTACATCCTGGCATGGTCTGTGCTGTCTGTCCTGTACATCCTGGCATGATGGTCTGTGCTGTCTGTCCTGTACATCCTGGCATGGTCTGTGCTGTCTGTCCTGTACATCCCATGGTCTGTCCCGTACATCCTGGCATGATGGTCTGTGCTGTCTGTCCTGTACATCCTGGCATGGTCTGTGCTGCCTGTCCTGTACATCCTGGCATGGTCTGTGCTGCCTGCCTGTACATCCTGGCATGGTCTGTGCTGTCTGCCTGTCCTGTACATCCCATGGTCTGTGCTGTCTGTCCTGTACATCCTGGCATGGTCTGTGCTGTCTGTCCTGTACATCCTGGCATGGTCTGTGCTGTCTGCCTGTCCTGTACACCCCATGGACTGTGCTGTCTGTCCTGTACATCCTGGCATGGTCTGTGCTGTCTGTCCTGTACTCCTGGCATGATGATCTGTGCTGTCTGTCCTGTACATTCTGGCATGGTCTGTGCTGTCTGTCCTGTACATCCTGGCATGGTCTGTGCTGTCTGTCCTGTACATTCTGGCATGGTCTGTGCTGCCTGTCCTGTGCATCCTGGCATGGTCTGTGCTGTCTGTCCTGTACATCCTGGCATGGTCTGTGCTGTCTGCCTGTCCTGTACATCCTGGCATGATGGTCTGTGCTGTCTGTCCTGTACATCCTGGCATGGTCTGTGCTGTCTGTCCTGTACATTCTGGCATGGACTGTGCTGTCTGTCCTGTACATCCTGGCATGGTCTGTGCTGTACAACCTGGCATGGTCTGTGCTGTCTGTCCTGTACATCCTGGCATGGAGCAGATGCTAGAGATCCAGACACATTCGGCGCTCTGTCAGAAAACATGAGAAGAGCTGTCGGAGACAGGTCCTTGAAGTGGAGAAAACTGGAGTGTGTGGTTCCAGTCTTCCTATGGGAGAGTGAGTGTGTGGCTCCAGTCTTCCCGTGGGCGAGTGAGTGTGTGGCTCCAGTCTTCTCATGGGAGTCTGATTGAGTGGTTCCAGTCTTCCCATGGGAGAGTGAGTGGTGTGGTTCCAGTCTTCCCATGGGAGAGTGAGTGTGTGGTTCCAGTCTTCCCATGGGAGAGTGAGCGTGTGGTTCCAGTCTTCCCATGGGAGAGTGAGCGTGTGGTTCCATTCTTCCCATGGGAGAGTGAGTGTGTGGTTCCAGTCTTCCCATGGGAGAGTGAGTGTGTGGTTCCAGTCTTCCATGGAGAGTGAGTGTGTGGTTCCAGTTTCATGGGGAGTGAGTGTTGGTTCCAGTCTTCCCATGGGAGAGTGAGCGTGTGGTTCCAGTCTTCCCATGGGAGAGTGAGTGTGTGGTTCCAGTCTTCCCATGGGAGAGTGAGCGTGTGGTTCCATTCTTCCCATGGGAGTCTGACTGTGTGGTTCCATTCTTCCATGGGAGAGTGACTGTGTCGTTCCAGTATTCCCATGGGAGAGTGAGTGTGTGGTTCCAGTCTTCCCATGGGAGAGTGTGCGTGTGGTTCCAGTCTTCCCATGGGAGAGTGAGCGTGGGGTTCCAGTCTTCCCATGGGAGTCTGAGTGAGTGGTTCCAGTCTTCCCATGGGAGTCTGAGTGAGTGGTTCCAGTCTTCCCTTGGGAGTCTCTCCTGCCCTCAGTTCTCTGGGCTGGAGCTGGTTTGGGCAGAAAAATCCCACAGGTACCTACCTCTGATTGGACACAAGTCAACAACCTCACAACTGCAGCACCAGCCACTGTGCCATAATACTCTATCATAGTGTGTGCGTTTGTTTGTGTGCGTGTGTGTTTGTGAGTGTGTGTGTGTGTATGTGTGTGTGTGTCGTGTGTGGTGTGTGGAGTGTGTGTGTGTGTGCATGTGTGTGTGTGTATATGTGTTTGTGAGTGTGTGTGGAGTGCCCTCCGGGGGGTTGCGACCTTGTCGTGGTCGGAGGGTTTGCGTGGTCCAGTGATCCTTTAGGCTATGCTGACGGGGGCATCAGTACTTGGGAGATAGGCTGGTTTTTTCACACTGCTTGTAGGCCTGAGAGGTGAAGATGCTGTATGGCCTAAGCGAAACGTGGTAAGAAGTTGATGCCCCTGGTAGGGCTTCCCATGTCAGATAGGCTACGGGTGAGGATCCTGACTAAGAGTAACCCGCCTTTCTCCTTTTCTTGTTTTCTGCCTTTCTTTGGCCCTTTTCTATCTTCGTCTCCTCTTCAAGTCTTCTTTTCCACACTCCTTTTCTCTCTGTGGTCTCCTTAAGATCCGCCGTGTTTGCCGTGCGGTGCGACCTGTGTCGGAGGGAATGAGATCCTGGTGATTGAGAGGGCCAGCGCTCTCAACACATCACTTTGGCTCGGACCTCTCCTAGACAGGAAGTACACTTTGGCCCGGGTGTACTAATCGGCTCCCCTTCTTGGGGCTGGGTCAAGACAGACAGTTCCCCTACTGGCCAAGTTAACCCCTGCAGTGCTCAGCTCTCTGTCCCCGGGAGTTGAGCATGATCAGGGGGGATAGGGTTGGTAGTTTCTGTTTGTCGTATATCTCTCCCGAAGCCTGGAAGGGGTCAAGACATTGGTTTCTTGGCCCTGGCCCTTAGTTGGACTCCAAGGTGGGTGGGTAAGGGAGAGATGAAATAAAATAAAATACATTATGGCTTTTTCAAAAACAATCCCCCCAAAAAAGAGGAAGGCTGCATCCCCTATTTCAGGGAATTTTTGATCCGATAGCGATTCCGATATGGAGGTACGTGAGAGGGACAGGATTTTCTGGGTTCCTGGCTCGTGTTGGAAGGGACCGGAGCAGGAAAGTCCCTTTCAGCTCTGAGCCCTTCGCCATACAGAAAGGGGCTTTCAAGCTTTGCAGGGACCCTCGGTCCTTCAAGAGGTGAGAATGGTTCATTTCTTATTCAATGGCAAGTCACAACAAAACATCTGCCCCCCCCCCCCGAACTGCTGCTGAAGGCAATAAACTAGTGGACAGGGAGTTCAGGGTAAACTCCCACAAACAGCTAAATTCATCTAAAGGCGTGATTCGCTTGCCGGGATTTATCAGGAGTCTTCAGAGGCAGAAATCAATACGGGAAGCTGGCATCCCAGGGTTGTGACGGAGGTGCGCAGGGGTGACTGTCAAGAAGGGTGCAGAAAGAGTGGCCACCAACCACCTCTTTCTGACATTCTGCAAACCATGTGCGCCTACGTGTCATCAAAGTCGGCTACCTGATTGTCCGGGTCAGTTGTACGTTCGTCACCGTTGAGGTGCTTCCGATGCCAGAAGTTTTGGCATGTCAGAGACCGTGTTGGCAGGAGGTGTGTGGGATTTGCTGCAAGGCAACCCCATGGATGGGCCGTGTAAGATCCGGCACATTGTGCAAAATGCGAGGTGGACGACCATCCCCTCCTCTTCACGGAATTGTCTCTGTGAGATTCAGGAATCTGCAATTACAAAGGGTAAGACAGATAAAGAAGAATCTCCTTTTTGAAGCCCGCAAGCAGGTTGTGGGCAGTCATTCGCGACAGCTTCTCTCGTATGCTACGGCCGTAAAGAAAGTTCCAACAGTTCTACTCGGTCCGTCTGCTGTCAGACTGTTAACTTTAGTTTTCGAAGACATTGCAAGGGAAAAACTGTCAGCTTGGTGGAAAGCAGGTCCAACACCTTCCAAACCAAAGTGGACTGACCCTGGTGGGAGGCAAAAAATCCGCCACCCTCAGACTGCCCAGGCAGTTACAACATCTGCTGTTGGGAAGATTAAAAACCAGCACCCTCCTCGAACTCAGCTGTCCAGTGCCGTGGGGCAAGGGAGTTAAAACCTAGTGTGGAGATGGTGGTGTTGAGGAAAAACTCCAACGTCCCAACCCAGACCTACTTCACCTGTTTGAAGCTGCCAGCAGGTCTGCAGATAGTCCAGTGAAATTCCGCCCCACCAAAACTTTACACTTTTGCAGCAGATGATGTTGAGGAGGTGATGATCTGATCTCGCTCTAATTCCCCTCTGCACATTGGATAATACAATATTCATTGGAATATCCGTGGTCTAAATTCCAACTTAGAGGAGCTGACTGCTTCTGTGTCAGTCTCTAAAAACCTTCTGTCTGTGGCTCATCAAGAAACTCAAATTCTCAAAGCCAGAGACCTTACTCTTTCTGGTTTAATATTCTTTCGAAACCTGCACAACCATCACCGCCACGTTGGGTCTGTCGGGCGGTGTGGCCCTTCTCCTACACATAAACTTTGTTGTATAGTCCTGTCACTCTGTCTACCTCCCTCTGGCGGTAGCTGCGATAGTCACTCTCCACAAAACTGTGACAATCTGTTCTCTTTATCTTTCACCTTCTGTCCGGTGTGTCGTGTGGACCTTGTCAGTCTGATAGAGGAAATCTCCCTCGACTTTTATTGCTGTGGGTGACTTTAACGGTCACAACCTCTTTGGGGTAGTTACCGGTTCGTCATCCAGAGGTATGCTGATTGAGGTGTCTTTTGGATTTGGATTTGTGTTGTCTGAATGACGGAATCTGCAACTTATCTCCACTCTTCTCAGGTTCACTTTTCGTGTTTAGATTTGTCGGTTTGTGACCCTCGATGGTTCCTGGACTATGAATGGTCTGACCATGGCGATCTGAACGGAAGTGACCAATTTCCCTGTACTTCTAAACTGTATTAACTGAACACGTCTCTTCTCTCAACGTCTCAATTATTAAAAAAGCAAAACTGGGATTCTATTTGCAGCCACTATTTCAAAAGAAATTCCAGGACACTGATTTTTTTCAGAGTCCAGACCCAGCAGGAATCTCTGACTAAACACTAAGATTCAAATGTGCTTAAAGCCTGGTATTCCAGTGTCTTCAGATAAACTTCAAATGCCAAAAACACCCTGGTTGCGATTCTGAATGCCAAACCCAAATTTCCCAAAGTTAGTAAACGGCTCAGCGTCAGGTATACCAAAGAACCTTCAGGGTCCCAATGCTCGAGCCCATCAGAAACTCAGTGCTAAATCAAGACACCACTCTTTTAAAATCAGGTAAGTCGGGTCCGGTGTAGCTTCGCTCCAGGCTGACATCAAAAACTTCTAAGAAAAAGTGTGGAACATCATTAAGAAAATCAAAAGAAGAACACTGTCCCACGTGAACCTCCTAAGTTTCAGATTCTTTAATAACAGGGAAAGAAAGCTGTTGCTAATCTGCTTGCCTCAACCTTTGAAAAGAATTCTCCTCTTCTAATAAATCAGTCACTTTGTCAAAAAAACAAAAGCCTAAAAAGAAAATCACCTGCAACTTTTCTTCGTACAACTGGAAGGACTACAATCTTCCTTTCACATTAACGAGCTGAAATCGGCCTTTCTCTCTTGCAGCGATTCCTCTCCAGGTATAGATGACATTCATTATCAACTATTGAAACATCTTCACGCCTAGAAGGTCTGAACATACTGTTTAAGTATACACCACGTGTGGACTACAGGTTGCTATCCACCCTCTTGCGGAAAGCCCTCATTATTCCCATCCCCAAACCTGGAAAAGCATCTTTCCAATCCATCTAACTACGTTCCCATAGCTTTGAACAGCTTTGTCTGTAAATTGATGGAAAAAATGGGTCATTGCTAAGGCTCTTGTGGAAAACTCGATCCGTGGCTTTTGGCGAAATGAACTGTATGTGGTTTACGGAACATCAGTTAGTTACAGTTGACATGTGATTCGTCTGGAATCTACACTTAGGAACGCTTTTTTAAACAGACAGCATGCAGTGGCAATTTTTCTTCGACTTGGAGAAGGCCTCGGAACACCTGGGAAGTCGGGGATACTTCATGATCTCCACGTTCTGGGTTTTCGAGGTTCATCTTCCGCTTGTTTATTCAAAATTTTTTGGCCAGAACGACAGTTTCAGGTCCGGGTGGAACCACTCTCTCTGATGTCACGAGCAGGAGTTGGGTGTTCCCCAGGGGCGCATACTGTCTCTGCCTCTTTAGTATTAAAATTCAAACAACATTGTGATATATCAGTTCAGCAGGGTTCAGAATGCTCATTGTTTTGTGGATGATTTTGCTGTCCTTCGCAACTGAAGCCTGCTACCGATGTGTCAGCGCCAGGCTCGCTTTGGTAGATAAATCCATCGGAGGGCGGCTGAAAAAACGGTTTCTCCTTTTTCTGCTACAAAAAACCAGTGTATTCACTTCATAATTTCCGTACAGTTTTTTCCAGATCGGAACTTCAAGTAGGGAAATTCCCATTCCAAGCTGTTAAAGAGGCCAAATTTAGGGGAGTCAATTTTTGACCAAAACTTAACTTTCTCAGCATATTAAAAACCTCTAAAACTGCTTGCCAAGAGGCACTGAATTTCTGCGGGTGTTAGCACACACGACTGGGCGCTGATAAGAACAACTTTGTTGCACCTCTCAGGGCCCTGGTCCGTTCCAAATGAGACTCCGGTTGTGCTGTGTACGGCTCCGCAAGATCATCTTATATCAAACTCTTGGACCTATCCACTTCAAGGGCTTCGCTCTCTGTCTTGGAGCGTTCCGCCCCCCCTGTGTACAGCCTGTACGGCAGAGGCAAGGTGAACCTTCATGTCCAACCGCAGGCGTGGAAAACTGTCTTTGAATTATTACATCCGCACTGTTCTCAGAACCGCGCAGAATCCTGCCTATGGTACTGCCTCCGGGGGGTTGCGACCTTGTCGTGGTCGGAGGGTTTGCGTGGTCCAGTGATCCCTTAGGCTTTGCCTGGCGGGGGCATCAATAATTGGCGATAGGCTGTTTTTTTCTACACTGCTTCTAGGCCTGAGAGGTGCAGATGTTGTTTGGCCTAAGCGTAACGTGGTTAAGGAGTTGATGCCCCTGGTAGGCTTCCATGTCAGATAGGCTAAGGGTGTGGCATCCTGACTAAGAGTAACCACTTTCTCCTTTTCTTGTTTTCTGCCTACTATTTGGCCCTTTTCTATATTCGTCTCCCTTCAAGTCTTCTTTTCCACAATCCTTTTCTCTCTTGTGGTTCGCCTTTAGATCCGCCGCGTTTGCCGTGCCGGTTGCGGACCTGGGTCGGAGGGGAAAGAGATCTGGTGATGGAGAGGGCCACGCTCTCAACACATCCACATTTGGCTCGACCTCTCCTAGCAGGGTGTTACACTTTGGCACGGTGTTACTATTCGGTCCCTTTCTTGGGGTTGGGTCCTATCAAGACGGGCAGTTCCCCAGCTGCCAGTAAACCCCTGCAGTGCTCAGCTCTCTGTTCCCGGGAGTATGTGGGCATGATCAGGGGGGATAGGGTTGGTTGCTTCTGCTTGTCGTATGTCTCTCCGAAGCCTGGAAGGGGTCAAGAATTGGTTTCTTGGCCCTGGCCCCTTAGTTGGACTCCAAGGTTGGAGTGGGTAAGGGAGGATGAATTACAATAAATTTTAACTATGACTTCCTTTAAAAAATACCCCCCCAAAAGGAAGAGGAAGGCAGTATCCCCTATTTCAGGGGAATTAGAAACAGACAGTGATTCTGACAGTGAGGTAAGACAGAGGACAGGTTTCTGGGCTTCCTGGCTCGTGGTGGAAGGGACAGAGCAGGAAAGACCCCTTTCAGCTCTGAGCCCTTTTGCTGTCCAAAAGGGCTTTCATGGTATAGCAGGTGAACCTAGGTCCATAAAACGGTTGAGGAATGGTTCTTTCTTCTTCAATGTCGATCACAGAAGCAATCCGAACAGCTGCAGAAGGCAAAAAAGCTTGTGGATAGGGAGATCAGGGTGACTCCCCATAAGCAATTAAATTCATCCAAAGGTGTGATTAGATGCAGAGATCTGGCGGGTGTTTCAGAGGCGGAAATAAAAACGGAGCTGGCGTCCCAGGGTGTGACGGAGGTGCGCAGGGTGACGATAAAGAAGGGTTCAGAGAGAGTGGCCACCAACACCCTCTTTCTGACCTTCTGCAACCCTGTGCTGCCTCCGGTCATCAAGTTGGTTACCTAAATGTTCATGTTCAGCTATATGTGCCGTCCCCATTGAGGTGCTTCAGGTGCCAGAAGTTTGGCCATGTCAGGGACCGCTGTTCAGGGCAAGAGGTATGCGGTGTTTGCTGCAAGGCAACCCATGATGGGCCGTGTCAAGATCCGGCACATTGTGCTAACTGCGGTGGCGACCATCCCTCCTCTTCAAGAAACTGTCCTCTTTGGATTCAGGAATCCGCTAATTCAAAGACTAAAGACTGAAAAGAAAATTTCCTTTTTTGAAGCCCGCAAGCAGGTTGTGGGCAGTCAGTCGCCGACAGCTTCTTCGTATGCTTCGGCCGTAAAGAAAGTTCCTACAGTTTCAACTCGGTCAGTCTGCTGTCAGACTGATAACTTTACGTTTTCGAAAACATTGCAAGTCAGATCTGTCAGTTCTGGTGGTAGCAAGTCCACCACCTCTCAACCAAATGATTGCCCCTGGTGGAGGCAAAAAATCCGCCACCCCTCAGACTGCCCAGCAGTCTACAACATCTGCTGCTGGGCAGATTAAAAAACCAGCAGTTCCCCCTCGAACTCCTCTGTCCAGTGCCCGTGCGGGCAAGGGAGTTCCACCCAGTGTGGAGATGGTGGAGATAAGGAAAAACCCTCCACCATCTCCCAAATCCAGACCTCCACCATCTCCAAACTCCAGGCCTTTGTCACCTGCGGGCAAGTCTGCCAGCAGGTCCAAAGACCAACACAGTCCAGTTCAAATAAATAATAAATTCTCTCCATTGGACGCAGACGTTGAGGAGGAGATGACCTGATCTCTCTCCTTTTCGCCTCTGCACCATGGATAGTACCATACTCCATTGGAATATCCGTGGATTAAATTCCAACTTTGAGGAGCTGCAGCTTCTGTGTCAGTCTATAAAACCTTCCGTCGTGGCTCTTCAAGAAACTCAAATTCAAAGCCAGAAGACCTTTACTCTTTCTGGCTTTAATATTCTTTCAAAACCTGCACAACCATCCACGTTGGGACTGTCGGGCGGTGTTGCCCTTCTCATACATAAAACTTTGTTGTATAGTCCTGTCGCTCTGTCTACCTCCCTTCAAGCTGTTGCTGCGAGAGTCACTCTCCACAAGACTGTGACAATCTGTTCCTTTATCTTACCTCCTTCTGTCCCGGTTTGTCGTCAGGACCTTGTCAGTCTGTTAGGGAACTTCCTCGACCTTTTTTGCTGTTGGGTGACTTTAACGGTCACAACCTCTTTGGGGTAGTGCCGGTTACGTCATCCAGAGGTCTGCTGATTGAGATGTCCTTTCGGATTTGGATTTGTGTTGTCTGAACGACGGATCTGCAACTTACCTCCACTTCTTCCACAGGTTCACTTTCGTGTTTAGATTTGTCGGTTTGTGACCCCTCGCTGGTCCTGGACTATGAGTGGTCTGTCCATGACGATCTGCACGGAAGTGACCATTTCCCTGTCTTCTACAACCCGTATAACTGAACACGTCTCTGTCTCTCAACATCTAAATTACAAGAAAGCAAACTGGGTCTATTTGCAACCACTATTTCTAAAGAATTCCAGGACACTGACTTTCTTCAGAGTCCGGACCCAGCTGAATCACTGACTAACACTGTGATCAAGTGTGCTAAAGCTTGTATTCCAGTGTCTTCCGATAAACTTCAAATGCCAAAAACACCCTGGTTTGATTCAGACTGCCAACAAATTTCCAAAGTTAGAAAACGGGCTCAGCGTCAGGTATACCAACGACCTTCGGGTCCCAACGCTCGAGCCCATCAAAAACTCCGTGCTAAATCTAGACACACTTTTAAAATCAGTAAACGTCGGTCCTGGAGAAGCTTCTGCTCCAGGCTGACATCAAAAACTTCCAAGAAAAAGTGTGGAACATCATTAAGAAAATCAAAGGGAAGAACACCTGTCCCACTGTGAACCATCTCAAGTTTTCGGATTCTTTAATAACAGAGAAGAAAGCAGTTGCTAATCTGCTTGCTTCAACCATTGAAAAGAATTCCTCCTCTTCTAATAAATCAGTCACTTTTGTCAAAAACAAAGCCCTAAAAGAAAAATCACCCTGCAACTTTTCGTCCGACAACATGGAAGACTACAATCTTCCTTTTCACGTTAAACGAGCTGAAATCTGCCTTGCTTTCTTGCAGCGATTCCTCTCCAGGTATAGATGAAATCCATTATCACTGTTGAAACATCTTCCGCTAGAAGGTCTGAACATACTGCTACAGGTACTACAACCATGTGTGGACTACAGGTTTTTTTCCACCCTCTTGGCGAAAAGCCCTCATTATTCCCATCCCCAAACCTGGAAAAGATCTTTCTAATCCTTCAAATTACCGTCCCATAGCTTTGACCACTGTGTTGTAAATTGATGGAAAAATGGTCAATGCTAGGCTCATGTGGAAACTGAAACCGATGGCCTTTTGGCGAAAGAACAGTGTGGTTTCGGCCCACCTCTCCTAGACAGGAAGTACACTTTGGCCGGGTGTACTAATCGGCTCCCCCTTCTTGGGGTGGGTCAAGACAGACAGTTCCCCTACTGGCCAAGTTAACCCCTGCAGTGCTCAGCTCTCTGTCCCGGGAGTTGAGCATGACAGGGGGGATAGGGTTGGTAGTTTCTGTTTGTCGTATACTCTCCCGAAGCCTGGAGGGGTCAAGACATTGGTTTCTTGGCCCTGGCCCCTTAGTTGGACTCCAAGGTGGGTGGGTAAGGGAGAGATGAAATAAAATAAAATACATTATGGCTTTTTCAAAAACAATCCCCCCAAAATAGAGGAGGCTGCATCCCCTATTTCAGGGATTTTGATTCCGATAGCGATTCCGATATGGAGGTACGACAGAGGACAGGATTCTGGGCTTCTGGCTCGTGTGGAAGGGACGGAGCAGGAAAGACCCTTTCAGCTCTGAGCCTTTCGCCATACAGAAGGGCTTCAAGCTTTAGCAGGTGGACCCTCGGTCCATCAAGAGGTTGGGAATGGTTCATTTCTTATTCAATGCAAGTCACACAAACAATCTGAACAGCTGCTGAAAGCAACTAAACTAGTGGACCAGGGAGGAATCAGGGTAACTCCCCACAAACAGCTAATTCATCTAAAGGCGTGATTCGCTGCCGGATTTATCAGGAGTCTCAGAGGCAGAAATCAAACGGAGCTGGCATCCCAGGGTGTGACGAGGTGCGCAGGGTGACTGTCTAGAAGGGTTGCAGAAAGAGTGGCCACCAACACCTCTTTCTGACATTCTGCAACCCTGTGCTGCCTCCGGTCTCAAAGTCGGCTACTGATTGTCCGGGTTCAGTTGTACGTTCCGTCCCCGTTGAGGTGCTTCCGATGCCAGAAGTTTGGCCATGTCAGAGGACCGTTGTTCTGGGCAGGGGTGTGTGGTATTTGCTGCAAGGCAACCATGATGGGCCGTGTAAAGATCCGGCACATTGTGCAAACTGCGGTGGCGACCATCCCTCCTCTTCACGGAATTGTCCTCTGTGGATTCAGGAATCTGCAATTACAAAAGGGTTAAGACAGAAAAGAGATTCCTTTTTTGAAGGCCCGCAAGCAGGTTGGGCAGTCAGTCGCGACAGCTTCTTCGTTAGCTTCGGCCGTAAAGAAGTTCCAACATTCCAACTCGGTCAGTCTGCTGTCAGACTGATAACTTTAGTTTTCGAGACATTGCAAGGAAAAACTGTCAGCTCTGGTTGGAAGCAGGTCACCACCTTCCAAACCAAAGTGACTGCCCCTGGTGGAGGCAAAAATCCGCCACCCCTCAGACTGCCAGGCAGTCTAACAAATCTGCTGCTGGGCAGATTAAAAACCGCACCCTCCCTCGAATCCTCTGTCCAGTGCCGTGCGGGCAAGGGAGTTCAACCTAGTGTGGAGATGGTGGAGTTGAGGAAAAAACCTCCACCGTCCCCAAACCCAGACCTACTTCACCTGTTGGCAAGTCTGCCGCAGGTCTGCAGATAGCCAGTGAATATTAAGCAACAAATTTACAGCTTTAGCAGCAGATGTTGAGGAGGAGATGACCTGATCTCTCTCTTTTCGCCCTCTGCACCATGGATAAAACAATATTCCATTGGATATCCGTGGTCTAAATCCAACTTCGAGGAGTGCAGCTTCTGTGTCAGTCTCTAAAACCTTCTGTCGGGGCTCTTCAAGAAACTTCAATTCAAAGCCAGAAGACCTTTACTCTTTCTGGCTTTAATATTCTTTCGAACCTGCACAACCATCCACGTTGGGACTGTCGGGCGGTGTTGCCTTCTCCTACACAAAACTTTGTTGTATTAGTCCTGTCACCTCTGTCTACCTCCCTTCAGGCTGTAGCTGCGAGAGTCACTCTCCACAAGACTGTGACATCTGTTCTCTTTATCTCTCACCTTCTGTCCCGGTTTGTCGGGGAGGACCTTGTCAGTCTGATAGAGGAACTCCCTCGACCTTTTTGCTGTTGGGTGATTTAACGGTCACAACCCTCTTTGGGGTAGTACCGGTTCGTCATCCAGAGGTTGCTGATTGAGGATGTCCTTTCGGATTTGGATTTGTGTTGTTCTGAATGAGGATCTGCAACTTATCCCACTCTTCCTCAGGTTCACTTTCGTGTTTAGATTTGTCGGTTTGTGACCCCGCTGGTCCTGGACTATGAGTGGTCTGTCCATGACGATCTGCACGGAAGTGACCATTTCCCTGTCTTCTACAACCTGTATTAACTGAACACGTCTCTGTCTCTAACGTCTCAATTATAAAAAAGCAACTGGGATCTATTTGCAGCCACTATTTCAAAAGAATTCCAGGACATGATTTTTTTCAGAGTCCAACCAGCAGAATCTCTGACCTAACACTATGATCAAATGTGCTAAAGCCTGTATTCCAGTGTCTTCGATAAACTTCAAATGCCAAAAACACCCTGGTTCGATTCAGAATGCCAACAAATTTCCAAAGTTAGAAAACGGGCTCAGCGTCAGGTTATACCAACGACCTTCGGGTCCCAATGCTCGAGCCCTCAGAAAACTCCGTGCTAAATCAAGACACACTTTAAAATCAGTAAACGTCGGTCCTGGAGAAGCTTCTGTCAGGCTGACATCAAAAACTTCTAAAGAAAAAAGTGTGGAACATCATTAAGAAAATCAAAGGGAAGAAACACTGTCCCACTGTGAACCATCTCAAGTTTTCAGATTCTTTAATAACAGAGAAGAAAGCAGTTGCCTAATCTGCTTGCTCAAACCATTGAAAGAATTCCTCCTTTCTAATAAATCAGTCACTTTGTCAAAAACAAAGCCCTAAAAGAAAAATCACCTGCAACTTTTCAATCCGACAACATGGAAGACTACATCTTCCTTTCACATTAAACGAGTGAATCTGCCTTACTCTCTTGCAGCGATTCTCTCCAGGTATAGATGACATTCATTATCAACTATTGGAAACATTCTTCCGCAAGAGAGGTCTGAACATCCTGTTACAGGTATACAACCACGTGTGGACTACAGGTTGCTTTCCACCCTCTTGGCGGAAAGCCCTCATTATTCCATCCCCAAACCGGAAAAGATCTTTCTAATCCATCTAACTACCGTCCCATAGCTTTGACCAGCTGTGTCTGTAAATTGATGGAAAAAAATGGTCAATGCTAGGCTCATGTGGAAACTCGAAACCGATGGCCTTTTGGCGAAAGAACAGTGGTGGTTTCTCGAGTAAGTGACATGTAGTCTGATTACACTATTTGATTGTCTGGAATCTACACTTAGGAACTTTTTTAACGACGATGATGGCAATCTTACTTGGATTATGTCTACGATTACCCCTCTCGGGTCTTCATGATCTCCACGACTGGGTTTTTAGGTCTCTTGCTTTTTATTCTCAAATTTTTTGGCAGAACGACGTTTCAGGTCCGGGTTGGCCCACTCTCTCTATGTCCACGAGAGGAGTTGGGTTTCCCCAGGGGATACTTTCCTGCCCTCTTAGATTAAATCAAACATTGTGGAATCAGTTTCAGCAGGTTCAGACTCGATTTCTTGTGGATGATTTTGCCTTTCAAACTGGAAGCTGGGTACCCGAGGTCAGCAGGCTTCGCTTTGCGTAAAAAATCCATCGGTTGGCGGATGAAAACGGTTTCATTTTCTCAAAAAACCGTGTATTCACTTCCTAATTTCCGTCAGTTTATTCCGATGGAAAGTAGGGAAATCTCCCATTCCAGCCGTTAAAATGGCCAAATTCTGGAGCTTTTTGAAAAATTAATTTCTCTCCAGCCATATTAAAAACCAAAATTGCTTGCCAAAAGGCACTTATTTGCGGTCGGTAGCCACACACGGACTGGGGCGCTGATAAGAAACTTTTGCACCTCTTACTGAAGCCTGGCCGTTCCAACGGACTACGGTTGTGCTGTGTGGGCTCCGCAGATCATCGTTACTCAACCCGTACCCCCACATAAGGCTCGTCTCTGTCTTGGAGCGTCCGCAAAACCTTTGTACACCTGTACGCAGAGGCGGTGAACCTCAGCCATACGGGCCCCCATGTTTGATTTTACATCCGACTGTTCTGAACCCGGGAATCCCTTGGACTGTGTTTTGGCCCTCGTTCCAAAGTAGTTTGAAATACCCTGATTTATTCCGCGTTTGGCTTCGTATGCAGCCTCACTGCGGAATGCAGGTTAGACCTGGGTTAGTCCTGTTTTTCCAAAGTTTCCGATCAACCCAAATCCTCTTTCACCAGGATTCGTTTGATCTGCCGCCTTTCGAAAGTCTCACTCTCTGCGTACAAGGCTTTGTTGCCGAGCTCTGTTCCTAGTTCCCTCCTATCAAAAGTTTTCATGCGGTTCCAAGTCTGGGGTGGAGGTGAGCCTACTGGCCGGGGCTCCTTCTCAGATACTGTTGGAACATACATTCCTGCTTCTGTCTAGATTGCTGAACTTACTGGCTCCTGGGTTTGCTTTGAAGTCATCTCCGTTCTTCAAGAGGGACTTTCTGTTCTGTCGATTCGCTGTCAGCTTGGTGCCTAGCTGGCCCACCTTAGCATCAGAATTTTATTTTTTTGACTTTTAGCAAGTTGAAGGCGGAGGTTACAATTTTTTGCTTGGGTCCGCTTGTTGGCATCTGGCGGGAACGAATGGTTGATCGTTACCAAGAAGCAAAGCAAGAAACTGTCAACATTATATCCCCTGCTCAATGTGAACCCAAATTATAGGAGGATTGCAGGAGGATTGGAAACACAGACGAGTAAACTTTTTCAGATCGTAAACTAAGGATTCCTCCCAACCACGTCGGGGGTCTTTAGAGGAAAGGTTCGTGCCGGCTGCACACCGGCCATTCGTATTTTACCCATTTACCTTTTAAAGAGTGAAGAAGCACGTGGCATTTATGCTAGTTTCGCCTTGCGGTCGGAGTATCAGTACCATGTTCCCAAGGTTTGTAGGAGGTGGGGTGTTCAGAGGCGGTTAATACTGCTTCTAGGGCCGAGAGGGCGTGCGGTGCAGGTAAGTGGAATATCCCTGGTTTTGATTGCTTCCCTGTCGTGGCTAAGGTGAGTTCCTCAAGTAACCGTTTCTCCTTTTCTTTTGCTCGTTAGGCGTTTCATTTGCGCCGTTCAGCAAGAGTTTCCCTTTTTTTTTTCCCTGGTTCCTTTCACCGTATGTGCGTGCGGTGGATTTTTACGAGCTGATTGGAGCCATCTGCTTCAACAATAATGGAGAACCCATTTTTTGAAGAGTACATTGGCCGGTGACATCAGCTCCCTTTTGGGTTGGGCGAAGGAGTTCCCACACACATACAACGCTGCAGTGCTAGCTTCTTTTGAATTTTCTGATCAGGGAATGGTGGGCGTCCGTGTCATCCCGAAGTGCTGAGGGGGGAATTCCTTCCACTGCCCTAGTTTACAACATGCGGCAGTTAAAAAACTTCCCTCGGGCTCTGGGGGTGGGGAAAGGGAGATCAAATTGGGGTTTTTAAATATCCCCAAGAAATCAGTCCACCTCAATCCGGGGTTTTGCCTGCGGGCGGTCTAGAGGTAAGAAAAAGTTCTTTACTTAAAAGTTCTTTGAGGATGAGCGAGATTGATGTTATCCCTTTGCCTCAAATGGTTTTCAAGTACACCAGGTTACTGGTTAATCAATTGGGAGTGCCTTCTCATTCATAAATCGGAATCATGAAACCATAAAGCCAGAACCTTTTCTTGGCTAGTACTCCTCCAAAACAAATCCTTCAAAAAGTGATTCGCGGGTGTTTACAGATTTCAGGAAGTCGTGCTGCTACCCCAACTGGAGTGTGACCCAAGACGTGAAACTGAATCCACTGCAGTTCGTCAGACCTTCTTCTGGGTTTCACCTTGTGTTGGTGGCTAATCGGCTCACCATTTGGGGTCGTGACGTTCACCGGTTGAGGGATGCTTCGGTTTGGATTTGGTGTCAGAGACGGTGTCACCTGGGCTGCAAGTTTACTGCAAGGTCCTGTGATGCCGTGTAATGGGGGCACATTGCAATGGGTGGCCATCCTTCTTTAGCACATTTCTATGGGTTCCAAACATCAATTAACAAAGGTTGACTAAAAGCAAATTCTGAACCGGACAGTTTTGAGTCGCAGCAGAACACTTCGATACATGCGTAATGGTAACCATTCCGGTCTCCGCTTCAGTGAAATAGTTCGAGGATGCAAAAAATTCAATGGACTGGGAGTCAGGATCCAGCCACTTCCAACCAGGCTCGAGGGCAAAAGACACATAGTACTGGCCGAGCTTCTGTCTCTGCTAAAATTCTAAGAAAAAGGAACCCCCCTAATCGGGTCACGTCCCTGACATTCAATAGTTTCGGATTTTTAGAGCAGCAATCCTGCAACCTTGAAAGTCTCCTCTTCAATAACAGCCTTGTCACACAAGCAAGTCCAATGCATTTGAGACAAAGGAATACAATTTCCATTCACGTTAACGAGATGAATGGGTCTGACTGTTCCTTTCGCATATGAACCATATAATGTAAACATTGGTATCGGTCTAAATATCCACTCGAAACATGGGTCTACAGTTTTAACCTCTGCGTGCTTTCACGAACCACAAACGAAAGACTTTTACTCTTTTATCATACTTTGACTGAACATGAGGCGTCGGCATGTGGAACTTTAACACTTTGATACGTGTGTTTCAAACTGACCCTTCAGTGACTGCTGGAGTCACTCAAAGACTTGACAACGCATAGTCATTTTGCGAAGGCTCAGCGACCTGTCAGGGTCTGATAAAACTCCTCGACTTTTTCGTGATCTGCTTTTAGTCAAATTTTTGGGAACGGTTTCGCTCCGGGTGCATTTGATGTCCTTCGGAAGGATTGTGTTCAGGGAAATTCTCACTCTTATATTAATCACATTGTATAGTTAGCGGGTTGATGTGTTTGTGGATGTGCTGTACGATATGATGGTCTGCCAGAGGATCTGCTGGGTGATTCTGTCCTCTCGTATAACGTCACTTCTGGCTACAACATTATTAAAAACTCGTCTTTTTCAGCCCATTCAAAGAATCACCTATCTTTAAGAGACCCAGAATCTCTACATTTGACAATGCTAACTTTCCAGTCTAAAAACTAAATGCCCAAAACCCTGTTTCGTTAGAGCCACATCCGTAGAAACTTGTGAACCTCGCCTGGGTCAACTGGACCACGGTCTGTTACGACCACTTTTAAATCATTGGGCTCCTAAATTCACCATCGGAGCTATCAAAAATGTGGACCATTAAGAAGGAGGGAACACCTCCATGTGAACATTATTTGGATCTTTATCAGAAAAGCAGCAATCTGCTTACATTGATGTCCTCCTCTCAATAAGTATTTGAAAACAAGCCTAGAAATCTCCTGCACTTTCACAACATGGAGGACTACTTTTTTCATTACAGTGAACTGCCTACTTTCACGATTCGTTGATTGCAAGCTTATCAAATGACCTCCGCAAGGGTTACACCTGTTCATTCATCCACGTACGGGTTTCCATATTGGGCGAAGCCTCACTATCCCCCCTTAAGATTTTCTATCATTAACTCGTCCTACTTTGACAGTGTCTGTAATTGTTGAAAATTCAATCTTGGGATGGGACTCGACTTGGTTTGCAAGTGGTTTCGCAAACTTACATCTGACATTTATTTTTGGAATTACATTAGAAGTTAACAACTCATGCTGGATTCCTGCTTGGGACCGAACGAATGGGTCGTTTCTAGACCCAGACGGGTAGTCATTCCTTTATCCATTTTGAAACAAAGTTTTGGCCTTGGCACATTGACCACGAGAAATTTTCCCCATGATACTTCTCCCCCTCTAGTATAGTCAACATTGGAAAGTTCGGGGTTCAACTGCCAGTTTGTATTTTCCTCTAGCACTGAAACATGAGAGTCCGGGCCCTGCGAGATAAATATGTTGATGGGTTCCCTTGACAAAATACGGAGATGCATCTTAATTCCGCTTTTCAGATCCGACTTGAGGGAAATCCTTTCACGTTGAGAAATTTCGGGAGATTTTACAAAATTACTTTCAGTTTAAAATCATAACGTTGCAGGTTTTTTTTTTGGTTTTTAACGATGGGGTGATTAAATTGTGCACCTCTTGGCCGGTCGTCTAAACGATAACTTTCTTGACGCTGAGTTTTTACCTCCTCATGAATTACACAAGGTTTCGTCTTGGTCTTCGCACCTCCGTGCGTGACGAGCAGTGAATTCACTTCAACACACTGGCTTATTACATAGTCTTTTTTGACCAGTTTCGCAAAGGTTTGCCCTGGCGTCAAATTTGTATAGACCGAAGATCCCCTTTGGATTTTCTACGTTCACGGAATGGATGCTGGGCTTTCGGGTTTCCATATTGGGTCAACCTCCATGACTTTTTCAACGGATTCTTTGTCTGATTTGTTGAGAATCTACACTTCTCAAGGTTGTTCTGGTCTGTATTCCATCCTAAGTCACTGAGGTCCAATTTATTGGACTTCAGCATGTGGGGCTTACAATATTGTTGGATACTTCAGTAGCTTGCATTGCTGAACAATGTTGATGTTTGAGATAACCCCAGAGAGGACTTCTTTCTGTCGGATTGTCATACATATGGGAACCTCGCAAGATGAAATTTTTACTTAGCAATTAGTCGCACACTTATTCTGGGTCCTGGCATGTGGCTGGGGAGGAAAGGTTGACGTGCAAACCCCACGAAAACTGCACTTTAAACCGGGATGTGACCAAAATTAGTTTGGAAGACCTCTTGGAGGTTGGACCGTGTAAAAACATCTTTCAGGTCCAAACCTTAGGTGTCCCTTTGTCGGGTTGAAAAGGAGTTCTTCTGCACGATTTATTTTCCAATTTTTTAAAAGTTGGGCTGCATTCATTTAAAACTAAATTGAATTTTTTTTTTTGTTTGGCTTGCAGATGTGAAAAACGATTTACAGCCCTGAAGCCTGTTCAGGGATGCCCTGACTGATCCTTGGTTTTTGGAGGGTAATTTTATTGTTAGATTTCGAATATTTTTTCAAATTTTCTTATAGCTTTAAATTTTAAGTTTTTTTTTTTTTCTTTTTTTTTTAACATATGGTTTTATACAGTGTTCAGCCTGTTGGCTTCGGTGGTCTTAGAACTGTTCTATCTGACCATGTCATGGTATGAAATGTTTTAAAGTTTGGCATTGACGATGGACACCATTTCGCGGGGTCTGAATGCGAAGGATGTCCCGCATTTATCTTGGTTTTGGAGGAAACATCTGATAAATTAGGAAGAAGATTAAACAGTTCAGGTGTTGCTAGACATTGAAAGGTGATGAAAGTAAATTGTATTTTTTATGATGATTGATAACACATGGGACACATTGGGTGGTCTGCATAAGCACATTACTAAAGACTGTGAATGTATTGGTGGGTGATGAACATCCCTTGCCATTTCATAATTAAGCCATTATGGTCATCTAACATAACTGGAACTGTCTCTGACCAACATTTCTAACATTGCCCTGCCCCTAATGATTTCCGAGGTTGATAAGTACATTCAATGGGGGCATGCTGAAATGAAGTGACATGGATGAAATGGTTCAAATTGTGCATGGACACATGCGGGTTCCGAATGTTAACTGGATTGGGGCATCCAGAATTCAGCATGTGACAAGGGGAGGCTGCAGTCTGAAAATAGAACAGGGACATTGGACACATGGCACATGGAAATAGACATAGAACATGACACATGGGGCACATGAAATAGACATAGACACATTGACACATGGGTCATGCATGAAATAGACATAGACACATTGGGCAATGGGGGTGCATGAATAGACACAGACACAGGAATGGGGTCTGATGAAAAGAAGACATTGGACAAGGGTCATGTCAAAGCATGACACATTGACAATGGGGTCGTGCATGAAATAGAAAGACACTTGGACACATGGGGTCAGCATGAAAATAGACAAGACACATGGGCAATGGCTGCATAAATGACTGGGCTTGACCGGGATGCATGAAATGACAACCATGGGTCATGCAGATGATAGACATGAGACATTGGACATGGGGTATGATGAAATAGACATTGAGACATTGGACATGGGGTCATGCTGAAAATAGATAGGCACATTGGACACATGGGGTCATGCATGAATAGACATGAGACCATTGGAACATGGGGTCTCATGAAATAGACAGACATTGGACCATGGGTTCATGCATGAAATAGACAAACACATGGGTCGTGCATGAAATAGACAAACACATTTGACACAGGGGTCATGCATAAATAGACATAGCATGGGGTTCAGAATAGACAGACACATGGATTCATGAAATAGACATAGACAGTTGGACATGGGATCATGGAATGAATGACATTGACACAGGGCATGTGAAGAAGACATGACACATGGACATGCATGAAAGAATAGACACTTGAACATGGGTGCATGAAATAGACAATTGACAATGGGGTCATGCATGAATGACTAGACACATGTTGCAAATGATACAACATGGCTAGAAATGACATGACAATGGAACATGAGTACAGCAAATACATGCCAGGGCTGTGAAATAACATGACACTTGGACACATGGGTCTGCATGAAAAGACATAGACATTGGACACATGGGTCTGCTGAAAGACATGACACATTGGACACATGGGTCTGCATGAAATAGATAGACAATTGGACACATGGGGTCATGCATGAAATAGACATAGACACATGGGGTCACTGATAATAGACAATAGAACATGGGTCTGCATGAATTGACAAGGGCACATGGGTCATAAATAATAGACATTGACACATGGGGTCATACATGAAATAGACATGAACACATGGTCATGCGTATAATAGGAC
Organism: Conus ventricosus; assembly: GCA_018398815.1. Classification (NCBI taxonomy): domain Eukaryota; kingdom Metazoa; phylum Mollusca; class Gastropoda; order Neogastropoda; family Conidae; genus Conus; species Conus ventricosus. The sequence continues at coordinate 23,788 of JAFLJL010001785.1, read as the reverse complement.
ATGGGGTTGCAAATGCAGAACATTGACACATGGTCATTGTAGCATAGAAACATTGACACATGGGGTTCATGAATGACATTGGACAGGGGTCTGCATGAATAAATAGACACGGGTCATGCATGAAATAGAAACATTAGACACATGGGTTCATGAAATAGACATAGACACATTGGACACAGCATGCTGTTAGCAGACCTGAAGGGCATGTGACATGACAAGGGGCCCTTTAACCATGCCTGACATGATGACATAGAACATTAGGACACTTGGATCATGCTGAATGGACAATAGACACATTGGACACATGGGTCTGCATGAAATAGACATAAAGGACACAGGGGTCTCATGAAATAGACATAGACGCATTGGCCATGCTGAAAAAAAGACATGATGTGCATGGATGAACATAAGTCATATGAAATGAACATTAGACACATGGGGTCGTGCATGAAATAGAACATGACAAATGGGGTCGTACATGAATAGACATAGACACTTCGGGTCATGCATGAAATAGACATAGCACATTGGACAAATGCATGCAAAATGACATACAAATGGACGCATGAATGGACAATGAGAATGGGTTCATTTAGCATGAAATTTGACATAGGGTCCATGAAATAGATATTGACATTGACATGTCTAGAATAGACATGGCACATGGACAAGAATAGAATTGTTAGTACAGCAGCAAGGCCACATGGGGGGGCATGGACATTGGCTGTATGAAAACTGCGCATGGATGGACTGGTGTACATGAATTGGAAATCTCAGATGTTAGGGCACTTGACCCTGTGTCAGAAGAGCTAGAATGAAAGGGTCTGCAGAAATGAAAAGTTGGAATGGGGGTGATAATGGACATGACATTAGATACATGGACAGAAATAAAAGACACATTCCAGGTATAGAAATTCACTAAAAAACTTCAGGTATCTACATTGGGCTGCTGAAATAGAATGCAAGGGTGAAAAAGCGATCCTTAAATATGGTCGACTAGAACTTGCACCGTACACAATGGGGTCCATTAGCATGACAGAGGGGCGTATGAATGACAGACAAGTGTCTGAAAAGCTAGATTTGTCGTGCATGAATAGAATGACCCAAAGTTGCCTGACATAGTAACATGGGCTGTATGCTCTGCCCGTAAAAAACTGCCTGGTTTTGGATTGACATGTTGTGTACATGTATAGGAAAATTGCCTGGATTTCAGGATGTATTCTGATGTTCGTCACCATGAAAAAGCCTTCCAGAAAACATTTGTTTATTTGTTATTAAACTTCCTGGATTCGTCAGTTTCGTACAGGTAAGATGATTTCTCAAATGCCAATTCCCTCCATCGCTGACCCACCTCAAAACTGCCTTCCCCGATCACTTACCCAAAAAGTGCAGGACCTGTCATTGCGTACTTTACAGCGTATCTTCCCTGTGTGACATGGACAAAATGACTTGAACTGATACATGGAAAAACAGTTTTGTACGTAGAAGATCGCAGGTGTTGGAAACTAGATTGCAGTTCACTAGAACGGCAACGGAGAGGAAAGACGGTTCAGACCTTCAGAGTAAGATTTAATCTAATCAGTTCATGCTCAGTGCCAATCCTAATTACTCCGAATTTGCAGTCCTAGTGTGAATCGTCTTGAGAATTTGATGTACTTCAAGTAGGCTTATGTAACGCGCTGGTAACTTTGGATGCTCGCAACGAACAGGATACAAAATATAGCTCGATGCTTTTCTGTCAGAGTTTGATGAACTGTCGATGTTAAAAAAGGGACAAGCATGTCAAGGCTGATATTTGAGAGATAGACTAAAGAAACATTGGGTATCCAGATATTAAACTTGACAAGCATTAAAAAGTTGAGCTTCGGAAAATGCTTAGACCTCTTGAAAGGGTTTTAATTGGACTAGGAATCAGACAAAGATGCTAGTTTGTCAAAGATCAAAGAGATTTCAATCCACCTAAGACACAAAAACATGCCAAAGAAAGGTCAACACCCAATGAGAAAAATGGTTCAGTTGTTGACAGCATGCAGACAATGGATCACCTACATATTTAATGTAGAAACAATGGCATCCTAAAGAACCAAAAATGATTGGCAATCTTATGGTGGTTGATAGAACATGTACCAAAAGTGCAGAATGTATTTATTATGACGTACCAGGAAAAGAATCTCAGATAAGTTCGATTGAATGTGTCAAGTGACAAAAATGCACCTCAGTTGGGAAGTAAAAAATGGATGAGGAAAACTTGCTGAGATTCTTGAGAACACGTGTGAACAAGAAGCATTTTCAAAGTGGAGTAACATCAAGGCAGTATTGTACATGTGGGAAACAAAGATAAGTTGTGAATGGGCCTGGAACTCAAAAAGACAAAAATCGTTAACATGTGTGAGAGAATGATCGAACAGTGCAGAGATGCATATGGAAATTGTTCGAAATTAAGTATGAAGTTGAGGGTAAACGGAATGCCACTCTGTGAGGCTTTGAGATCTTAGAGCTGTAGGCTTCTAAACTGTATGGTCCACTTTACAATAGGTTGACGCAGCAGTAATGAGAAACAGAATATGAAATAGATGCTGATTCAGCTACAAGTGGAACGATGACAATTACGATTCAACAAGATCGATTTTCAAATTAAATGATGAAAATACAGCATGTGGTGAATGTCTGTGCCCTTAAAATAAATTTCCTTCTGGATTGCTCATTAAAGAATTTTGGGACAACAGGCTCAGGTTCTGATTTCCGGGGGGTTGGGCAGTGTCCTTGCTCTGCTGGGGAGATACAAGAAGTTTAATCCCGAATGCAGGGTCAAAGGGACATAGGGGAAAAAAAAAAATTTTTACCAAAATTAAGAAAAAAGGTGTTTGAATTGGTTTAAAAGGGGAAAAAGCCCAAAAAAAAAGTAAAAAAAAGGGAATGTTTTGGAAAAAATGAAAACAACAATTGGCTTTCCTAAAGAACACGAACAGAGAATGAGATGCGATGACAGAATCTTATGGCTTGCAGTTATTGATACAGCATGTACCAAAATGTCTGTGGCAAGAAATGGTATGAGGATATGTGAACAGACACAAGAAATCAAAGAAGTCATCAAGAAAAAGGCAAGTACAAAGATTTTCAGGTTTGGAGATGGTGCCCCAAGTGCACTCATACATGAATGTGACAATCCCAGCTCAGATTGGATGACAAAGTGAAACATTGAAAAAGAAGTTGTGGATATAGAACTTCCACTCTTGCTGAGCAAGGATTTTTTGAAGAAAGCAGGAACTGTTCTGGATATGTCCAATGACAAAGCCACGATGTTTCAACAACCTGTGGAGCTAAAACTACACTTAAAAGTGGACAGTATTGCATTGACATTGTCGGAAAACAAGGAGTGATGCAAAACGATGGGTGAAATCCTGCTGGCCTTGGAAATCTAGATGAAAAGAAAAAAACAAAATCACTTCTGAAACTTCACAACAGTTTGGGCATGCTTCAGCAGAGAATCTGAAGAAGTTAATGCAGAATGCAGGGTCAGGACATAGATTTGTTCGAAAAAATTACAAAGTTAGTAAAAGAGTGTGATGCATGTGGTCAACACAAAAAAAACGCCGCCAAAACCATCAGTAATCCCTTTTGGGCAGATGACTACAATCAAGCAGTGGCTGTTCTTCATGAGTTTGGCAAAAATGTTGGTACCTTCACATGATTAACCAGTTTAGATTCGTGCTGCTGCAATAATCAGAAGCAAACAGTCATCAGTCATAGTGCACAACTTCATGAAGTGCTTGATTGCAGTGCATGGCCCACCAGAAGTACTGATAAGTGACAATAGCAGAGAATTCAACAATGACGAATTCCATGACATGTGCGAAAACTTCAACATTAAAGTGAAAACTACGGGCAGCCTACAGCCTGAGCAATGGTCTGATGGAACGTCACAACCAAACCCTTTCCAACATTCTGCTGAAAATCATGCCCTGAAAAGAAAATCTGGATTGGAGACAGCACTGTGCTGGGCCCCTCCGGGGGTTGCGACCTTGTCGTGGTCGGAGGGTTTGCGTGGTCCAGTGATCCCTTAGGCTCTGCTGGCGGGGGCATCAATATTTTGAAGATGGGCTGTTTTTTTCATACTGCTTCTAGGCCTGAGAGGTGCAGTTGCTGTTTGGCCTAAGCGTAACGGTAAGGGTTGATGCCCCTGGTGGGGCTTCCCTTGTCAGTAGGCTAAGGGTGAGGATCCTGACAAAGAGTAACCCCCCTTCTCCTTTTCTTGTTTTCTGCCTTTTTTGGCCCTTTTCTATCTTCGTCTCCCCTTCAAGTTTCTTTTCCACACTCCTTTTCTCTCTGTGGTTCCTTAAGATCCGCCGCGTTTGCCGTGCGGTGCGACCTGTGTCGGAGGGGAATGGATCCTGGTGATTGAGAGGCCAGCGCTCTCAACACATCACTTTGGCTCGGACCTTCCTAGACAGGGAGTACACCTTTGGGCCCGGGTGTATAATATCGGCTCCCCTTCTTGGGGCTGGGTCAAGACAGACAGTCCCCTGCTGGCCAAGTAAACCCCTGCAGTGCTCAGCTCTCTGTTCCCGGGGTTGAGCATGATCGGGGGGGATGGGGTTGGTGGTGTCTGTGTGTCGTATTCTCTCCCGAAGCCTGGAGGGGTCAAGACTTTGGGTTTTTTGGCCCTGGCCCTTATTTTGGACTCGAAGGTGGGTGGGTAAGGAGAGATGAATCACAATAAACTAAATATGCTTCTTAAAAAAACTTTCCCCCCCAAAAGGAAGGGGAAAGGGCAGCATCCCTTTTTTCAGGGGATTGTCAAACAGATAGTGACTCTGATACCAAGTCGACAGAAGACGGGTTTTTTGGGGCTTCCGGGCTCGTGATGGAGGGGACGGAGCAGGAAAGACCCCTTTCAGCTCTGAGCCCTTTTTGCCATTCAAAGGGTTTTCAAGGAATAGCAGGCGACCCTCGTCCATCAAGAGGTTGAGGAATGGCTCATTTCTCATTCAAAGCAAATCACAAAAACAATCTGAACAGCTGCAGAAAGCAACAAAACTTGTGGACAGGGAGATCAGGTAACTCCCCACAAACAATTAAATTCACCCAAAAGGGTGTGGATTCGATGCAGAGATCTAAGGGTGTTTCAGAGGCAGAAATAAAAACGGAGCTGGCGTCCCAGGGTGTGACGGAGGTGCGCAGGGTTGACGGTCAGGAAGGGTTCAGAGAGAGGGGCCACCAAAACCCCCCCTTTTTCTGACCTTCTGCAGCCCTGTGCTGCCCCCGTCTCAAAGTTGGTTACCTAATTGTTCATGTGCAGCTATATGTGCCGTCCCCATTGAGGGTGCTTCAGGTGCCAGAAGTTTGGCCATGTCAGGGACCGCTGTTCTGGGCAGGAGGTATGTGGTGTTTGCTGCAAGGAAACCCCATGATGGGCCGTGTCATGACCGGCACATTGTGCTAACTGCGGTGGCGACCATCCCTCCTTTTCACGAAACTGTCCCCTTTGGATTCAAGAGTCTGCTTACAACGAGTTAAAACGGAAAGGAAGATCTCATTTTTTGAACCCCAAAAACAGGTTGTGGGCAGTCAGACGCCGACAGCTTCTTCCTATGCTTCGGCTGTCAAGAAAGCTCCCATAGTTCCTACTCGGTCAGTCTGCTGCCAGACTGACGAATTCATGTTCTCGAAGACATTGCAAGTAAGATCTGTCAGTTCTGGTGGTTAGCAAGTCCACCACCTTCCACCCCCAAAAAGACGGCCCCTGGTGGAGGCAAAAAAACCCGCCCCCCCTCAGACTGCCCAGCAGTCTACAACTCTGCTGTGGGCAGATGAAAAAACCAGCACCCGCACCTCGGAACTCCCCATGTCCAGTTGCCCGTGCGGGCAAGGGGTTCAAAAAACCCAGTGTGGAGATGGTGGAAAATGAAGAAGAAACCTCCACCACTCCCAAATCCAGACCTTCTTCGACTGTTGGGCAAGTCTGCCAGCAGGCCCGTAGACCAACACTCTCCTTGAAACTAACTAACAATTTTCCTCCATTGGAAGCAGATGTTGAGGGGAGATGACCTGATCTCTCTCCTTTTCGCCCTCTGCACCATGGATAATACAATATTCCATTGGAATATCCGTGGTCTAAATTCCAACTTCGAGGAGCTGCGCTTCTGTGTCAGTCTCTAAAACCTTCTGTCGTGGCTCTTCAAGAAACTCAAATTCAAAGCCAGAAGACCTTTACTCTTTCTGGTTTTAATATTCTTTCAAAACCCTGCCAACCATCCACGTTGGGACTGTCGGGCGGTGTTGCCCTTCTCCTACACAAAACTTTGTTGTATAGTCCTGTCACTCTGTCTCCCTCTCTTCAGGCTGTAGCTGCGAGAGTCACTCTCCACAAGACTGTGACAATCTGTTCTCTTTATCTCTCACCTTCTGCCCCGGGTTTGTCGTCAGGACCTTGTCAGTCTGATAGAAGAACTCCCCCCTTTTTTTGCTGTTGGGTGACTTTAACGGTCACAATCCTCTTTGGGGTAGTGCCGGTACGTCACCCAGAGGTCTGCTAATTGAGGATGTCCTTTCAGACTTGGTTTTGTGTTGTCTGAATGACGGATCTGCAACTTATCTCCACTCTTCCTCAGGTTCACTTTCGGTTTAGATTTGTCGGTTTGTGACCCCTCGCTGGTCCTGGACTAGGGTGGTCTGTCCATGACGATCTGCACGGAAGTGACCATTTCCCTGTCCTTCTACAACCTGTATTAACTGCACAGGGTCTCTGTCTCTCGCATCTCAATTATAAAAAAAGCAAACTGGGATCTATTGCAGCCACTATTTCCAAGGAGTTCCAGGACACTGATTTTCTTCAGAGTCCGGACCCAGCAAAAATCTCTGACTAATACTATGATTAAATGTGCTAAAGCCTGTATTCCAGTGTCTTCCGACAAACTTAAAATGCCAAAAACACCCTGGTTTGATTCAGATTGCCAACAAATTTTCAAAGTCCGAAAACGGGCTCAGCGTCAGGTTATACCATCGACCTTCGGGTCCAACGCTCGAGCCCATCAGAAACTCCGTGCTAAATCAAGACACACTTTTAAAATCAGTAAACGTGGGTCCGGAGAAGCTTCTGTCCAGGCTGACATCAAAAACTTCAAAGAAAAAAGTGTGGAACATCATTAAGAAAATCAAAGGGGAAGAACACCTGTCCCACTGTGAACCATCTCAAGTTTTCGGATTCTTTAATAACAGAGAAAAAGCAGTTGCTAATCTGCTTGCTTCAACCATTGAAAAGAATTCCTCCTCTTCTAATAAATCAGTCACTTTTGTCAAAAACAAAGCCCTAAAAGAAAAATCACCCTGGGAACTTTTCATCCGACAACATGGAAGACTACAATCTTCCTTTCCATTAAACGACTGAAATCGCCTTACTCTCTTGCAGCGATTCCTTCCAGGTATAGATGACATTCATTACAACTATTGAAAAAATCTTCCGCAAGAAGGTCTGAACATACTGCTACAGGTCTACAACCACGTGTGGACTTTCAGGTTTTTTTCCACCCTCTTGGCGAAAAGCCCTCATTATTTTCCCCCCCCCCAAACCGGAAAAGATCTTTCTAATCCCTCTAACTACCGTCCCATAGCTTTGAAACCCGCTGTGTCTGTAACTGATGGAGAAAATGGTCAATGCTAGGCTCATGTGGAAACTTGAAACCAATGGCCTTTTGGCGAAAAAACAGTGTGGTTTCCGCAAAATCGAGTACAGTTGACCATTTGATTCGTCTGGAATCTACACTTAGGAACGCTTTTTTAAAAAAGACAGCATGCAGTGGCAATTTTCTTTGACTTGGAGAAGGCCTACGATACACCTGGGAAATCGGATACTTTATGATCTCCCCGATCTGGGTTTTCTGAGGTCATCTTCCGCTTTTTATTCAAAATTTTTTGGCAGAACGACAGTTTTTAGGTCCGGGTTGGCACCACTCTCTCTGATGTCCACGAGCAGGAGTTGGGTGTCCACAGGGAGCATACTACTCCTGCCCTCTTTAGTATTAAGATCAAACATTGTGAAATCAGTTCAGCAGGTTTAGACTGCTCATTGTTTGTGGATGATTTTGCTGTCACGCAACTGGAAGCCTGTACCGAGTGTCCAGCGCAGGCTCCAGCTTTGCGTAGATAAAATCCATCGGGGGCGGATGAAAACGGTTTTTACCTTTTTTGCTACAAAAACCAGTGTATTCACTTCCATATTTCCGTCAGTTTTTTCCAGATCCTGAAAAATTTTAAGTTGGAAATTTCCCATTCCCGCTGTTAAAGAGGCCAAATTTCTGGGAGTTATTTTTGACCAAAACTTAACCCTTTTTCAGCCATATTAAAACCTCAAAACTGCTTGCCAGAAAGCACTGAATATTCTGCGGGTCGTAGCACCCCCCCCCGACTGGGGCGCTGATAAGAAAACTTTGTTGCACCTCTACAGAGCCCTGGTCCGTTCAAAACTGGACTACGGTTTTGCTGTCTATGGGCTCCGCAAGATCATCTTACCTCAAACTCTTGGGACCCTATCCACCATCAAGGGCTTTGTCTCTGTCTTGGAGCGTTCCGCACCACCCCTGTGTACAGCCTGTACGCAGGCAGGTGAACCTTCACTGTCCAACCGCAGGCCCGAAACTGTCTTTGAATTATTACATCCGACTGTTCTCGAACCGCAGAATCCTGCCTATGACTGGGTTTTTGACCCTCCGTTCCAAAGTAAGTTTGAAACAAACCCGAAATGTATTCCGCCGTTTGGGCTTCGTATGCAGCCTCACGTGCGGAATGCGGGTATAGACCTGGGAGTAGTTTCCGATTTTTTCCAAGTTTTTCCCGGGTCAACCTCCATGGACCTTTTTCACACCAGAGATTCGTTTTGATCTCGCAGCTTTCCGTAAGGAGTCTACCAGCTCTCTGGCGTACAAGGCTTTGTATGCCGAGCTCTGTTCCAGTTCCCATCCTAAACAAAAAGTTTTCAAATGACGGTTCCCAAATCTGAGGGTGGAGTGGCCTGTGCAGCCTACTGCCCTGGGGCTCCTTCTCAGATATTGTTGGAACATATACATTCAGATGCTTCTGTCTATTCTGCTGGGAAATTTCTGCTCTAGTACTGGCTTTGAAGATATCTCCCATTCTTCGAGGAGGACTTTCTGGTTCTGTCGGATTCGCTGTCAGCTTTGGAGGCCTTAGCTGGGCCCCAACCTTCAGCATTCCAGGGAAATTTTACTTTTTTTTGAACTTTTTAGCAAGGTTGAAAGGGGGACGGTTTCAAAATTACTCTTGCTTGGGTTCCTGGCCATGTTGGCATCGGCGGGAACGAAATGGGTTTATCGTTTTAGCCAAAAACGCCCCAAGAGAGAAAAATGTCCAAAACTTATATCCCCTGCCCCAGATGGGGAAACCAAAAATTAACGATTATGTGAGAGACCTCTGGCAGGAGGATTGGAACACACAGACGAATAACAAACTCTTTCAGATCCGTCCAACCTTCAGGAGTTCCTCCCCTCCACGTCGGGAGGTCGTAAAGAGGAAAAGGTTCTGTGCCGGATGCACACCGGCCATTCGTAATTTTACCCATGCTTACCTTTTAAAGAGTGAAGAAGCTCCGTGGTGCATTCCATGTCATGCGCCACTCACATAAACATGTTCTTTTAGAGTGTGGGGCTTGCACGATGTGAGACACAAACATTTTCCCGCGGAGGGCCATGAAGATCCTGTTCAGGGGTGTCCCGCCCATGTTGATCCTTGAGTTTTTGAGAGAGATTAACATTTTCATCTGATTTAAGATTTTACGGCAGAAAGATTTTTAACAAAGTTTCTGGTGCGTTTGTAGACGATGTCATTTAACGAGATGTATGAAGTTTTTTTTTTTTTTTTTTTTTTGTTTTTTTTTTTTTTTACGGTGAGGTTTTTATTTAACGTGGTGACAAACCCTGATATGGCCCTTTGCGGTCCCGGTTGGGCTATAAGCAACATTATCTTATCTTATCTGTGCTGGGCACCTGGCAGCCAAGAACAGCATGGTCAACACCCATGGCTTCAGTCCCTATCAGCTGGTGTATGGAAGAAATCCAGACTTTCCATCTGGAGTCAATGACAAATTGCCTGCTTGGAAGGCACCACTGGAAGCAGACGGTTGGAGAACACATCAGTGGTATGCATGCAGCCCGAAAGGCATCATGGGAAACTGAAAGTTCAGAGAGATTGAGACGAGCTTTGAGAACACAGACACAATCCTCCTATGATGTATATCAGATGGGAGACAAAGGGCTACTACAAGCGCCCAAAATAAAGAAGAATGGAAGGGACATGAAATGTGTTTGGACAAGAGGAAGTGTGTTTTTGTGTGTCATGGTGGAACTCTAGTCCGAGTACATCAAACTATATTAAGACAAGATGCGAAGCATATAAACGTACTCCCAGTTTTCCAAACCCCTTACAAATCGGCCAGTGCTTTGTGAGATAAGAAATAAAGGCAAAATAACGGTTTAAACGGTTATTAACCCATGTACACTTTTGAAACTGATTTTTAGTCTCACTGGGCTAAAGCCTGTTACATGCCACATTTCATCCAAATCGGACAATTATGTCAAGAATAACAGTTTTTAACGGTCAGATTTTGAAACACTACATGGAAGTGCCCATTTGTGTGTGATGACCTTTCTATATACAAAATTCATTTAAAAACCCACCAATATTTAAAAAAAAAACGGCAAAATAACGGTTTTAACAGTTAAAAAACCGATACACACTTTTGAAACCGGTATTTTAGTCTTCACTGGGCTAAAAAACTGTGTACATACCAAATTTCAATCCAAATCGGACAATTGTCAAGAATAACTGTTTTTAACGGTCCAAATTTTGAAACACTACATGGAAGTGCCATTTGTGTGTGATAACCTTTCTTTATACAAAAATTTCATTAAAACCACCATATATGAAATATAACGGCAAAAATAAACGGTTTAACGGTTATATAACCAATATACAAATTTTGAAACTGGGTATTTTAGTCCTCACTGGGCTTAAAGCCTGTTTACATACCAAATTTCATCCAAATCGGACAATAACGGTTTTTTAACGGGCAAATTTTGAAACACTATATGAAGTGCCATTTGTGTGTGATAACCTTTCTATATACCCAAAAGTCATTAAAATCCCCCTATATATAAGAAATAACGGCAGGGAAAAACGGTTTTTAACGGTTGTTTAATCCATTTTTTTAGCATAAGAACAGGAAAAGGGGCATTCTAAACCCCACCCTAGCCCTCACCTAGGTTCGGGCTAGGGCGTCCTAGAATGCCCCTTTCCTGTTCTCTAACAAGTTAAGATCTTCAATAACCAAAAATAACGTGATTTACAAACAGAATTACTGTGTGGGGATTGTTCGTTTTTATTACATAATTTACTAAAACTTGTCTTGTCTTTTAAAACTAAGTTATATTTTTGACATAAATTCCGCTCACTTATTTGATAATTTCTACCTAAAAAACTTTGTACACAGAACAGGCAGACACGAGGCGGGGTTACAGTGACGCCATGGCTGAAACCTGATCGCTTAATTTACGGCGGCTGCAGACAAGCGACCTTCGTTCCTCACAGCGCACGGGCTCCCACGGCTTACAAACTGCGACCAAAAATCAATAAAGCACCACCTCGCGGCGCGTTACTGCACACGACGGCTGTTATGCTCTCAGCGGAGCCGTAATTGTCTCCCTTATTAGTTTTCTATACGTAGTTCTATGAGAGAGTATTAATTGTTAAAAAGCTATATTTTTTTTTATATTTAATATGCTAAAAGTATTTTATATTAATATTGAACAAACTAGTGGGACTAACGAGGTAATGTAAAAGATACGTTGTTGTTTGGCCTTTAAAAATATTCTACTTAAATAAAAACAACTTTATCACATTTACACTGCCACCATTCAGAATTGTGAAGCTTTCAAGTGTTGGGTTTAGATTACTGTTGCTCTAACTGTTAATGTGAATGTGTGTTGTACTGTTTAGCAGTCAAGAGGGCTGCAGGGTGTACGCAGCGAACTAGGTCAACGTTCCTGTATAGAACGCTTGACCTGGCAAAGCACAGCAGAGAATCTAGGTCAAACATTACTGTAGGAACGCTTGCTGCAAAAAAGACAGCAGCGAAACTAGGTCAAACCCGTTTGGCCTAGTTGCAGGCCTTCAGTCACAATAGAAAGTGGCACCAGTTCTACTTTGAGACACTTGACACCTTCACCACCACAGTCACCCCCAAGTCTCCCCAAGTCCTTCACAATTAAGTTCTTGATTAAGTTACCCCAAGTCCTTATATTATAGTTTTTAACTTAATGTTACCCATTTCTTAATTAAGTTACATCAACGTTAATTAATAAGTTCTTGATTAAGTTACCCCAAGTCCTTAATTAAGTTTTTAATTATTTCACCCCAAGTGCTTAATTAAGTTTTAATTAATTTACTTCAAGTTCTTATTAAGTTCTTGATTAAGTCATCTCAAGTCATTCCTCTAAGTACAACCAAGTCTTTTTCAAGTTATCTTATAAAATTATCTAAAACAATACAATCTATGTTTTTATCTTAAATAGTAGGTGGCTAATATTGTACAACCCGGCCTCAAAAACGCGTCATCGTTAAGGTGTCTTGCTCAGCGTTCTCTGCGCCAAGGATCCGGTTAGCATAGTTCTTATGAGTTCTTACATCCTAAGCAACCGCATTGATTACAATTCTGTTCTTGGAATTGTTATTTTATAGGACTCATTCTTTATTTATGACACCTCATTTTATAATACGCCATGTTCTATTTTTTATTTAAAAAATTTAAATCTAAGTTCTTAAAATATTATTCCATCTGAATGGATCAAAATGATCATTTTGTTATTTGGCGGTGCTGGCGTGCTCGTTGTTTTTTGTATTTAGCGGTTCAAGATTTTTTTGATTGCTTTTGTTTGCGGCTGCCATTGTTTATATATTTTATAACAGTAATAACCGCCCCAGCAGCAGCTAGGGCGCCAAAAATGACAACAGTTTTAAGTTTCATATTCCATGAAGAGAACAGTAAATGTCTGTTAACCCCCACTTGCTTCAACCACCGAGTTTTTGGGCGGAAAGTGCATAAGCCGCCTTTTCCGGTGGCGGAAGAGAGAGAGAGAGAATCACGGCAGACAGACAGAAGACAGAGAAGAGGAGTGACAGAGAGTGTGACAGACAGACAGGAAGAGAGGCGGGCTTGGACACACAACACACGCAAAGCGCCATATTACTGTTCTTGGCAAGTAAGACGTCAATAACCAAAAAATAAACGGATTATCTACAAACAAACATACTGTGCGGGTATTTTCCGTTTTTAATACTAATTTTACTTAAATTTTCAGATTTTAGTTTTGGTTTTATCATATGTTTTTCTGTCGTTTTCCAATAACATCTTTTCTGACGCAAAATATCTTCAAATGAGTCTTTGTCTTTCATTGTGAAATTGAAAATACAAGGTCTTTAAATGTTCTCTAAAGTCTTTTAAAACCGAGTTATATTTCTGGCATAAAATCACACCACTTATCCCTGCATGTTTCGCTGAAGCTAGTTCGACAAAGTGTTTCTCTTTTTAACTATTGTCTCTTTCTGCGGAACAGTCATCTTTAATAAAATTGTGTTTGCGTTCCTTCAAACTTGTCTATAAAACTGTTCTAAACTCTCACTCAGTTTTATTGCTAGGATCAACTAAATATATGTCATCATCTGTCCATATAAACCTTCTATTATGATATGCTTATTGTTCCCATTTAAGTGTTGGCGAAATCACAATATGATCAAAATTATAACGATATATGTTTGATAACAGGATGAGGATAAATATTGTTTTTCCACAAACCAAGGGCTGTCCACATATCATATGATCAATGAGGGGTTTTTGTCATAAAGTTTAACTGATCCATAGTTTATATAACTGAACTTAATCTATCAGTTATTGTTTTTATCATACTCTCTGTCTTAAACTTGTTCAGTGTAGAAATCCTATGAGGCCTAAAATGCGTAAGATTAATCCAATTCAGTTCTGTAAGTTTGTTTATATTATAGACTAAATTGATTTTGTTGCTATCGTTGTTTTGACCCTTAATATCCTCGCCATTGTGAAGGATTTGACGAGGTACTTTAAGTTTTTCAAACGTCTAAGTTTTGCCTGCTAATTAGAATTCCTTTAGCTAAAGGACGTCCTATGCCCACAACCCATCCCTCTTTTACTTCTTTTAAAGACAGAAATTTCATTTCATTGTGAAACGGTCTCCTTATTTCATTGCGGAGGTATGAACTGTAATTTTGTAGAAGCATCTTTCAAAACTGATTCTCTTTGTGGAGGATGTACTGGTTTTTTCCCATACGGCTTTTTTTCAATTCTTTCGGGACTATTGTGCCTCTGGCAATGACTTACATGTAAAGGGCCAGAGTTGAATGCTGTTTCTGTAACTTTTTTGGCGGCTAATTTTTGTATAATGGGGCTTATGAGTACATTTTATTTCCCATTCTAAATAAGGATCTAAGTTGGCATTTGAGTCAGGTTTTCGAAACTATTTTATATTTCATAATGGCCAACATTATTTGCCTCTAGATTGCGCAGCTGTTCTTTAGTTTAGAAAATTTTTTACTGGTCGCTAACCTCTTTGCGTTTTATAATCACCATCTTTAGTGTACTCAAAACCCATATCAAAAGTTTTATTGCCCCCTTTCTCACCGTTTGTGTTCAAAAGTCCGCAACGTATGCAAGGTCTTTTTATTCTATGGTTATTCACCGCCACAGGCGCTAATGTAACTCCTGGTTCTTCTGGCCCAACGCGACATTATTTTTTTGTAGCGTATTATTTTATTTCCAATACATGTGCAGGTAATCACATTTTACGACTTTCCCGTTTTTGTCTTGGATTTTTATATTAAATGATCCGATACCTCCCACAAACTAATCTTTTAAACTGTAATTAGGGAATTTGCTTTAATGTCATAATCGCAATATGAGCTGTCCCTGACGCAGAGGTCTTAAAACGTTGAGGGCCTTCCATTATTAAGTTTTTCATCAGTGCTTAGCTCATTCTAAATGAACATAGAGTAATGAATGTATGTAAGATTGAGCGGACTTTCCCCCTCAAATACGTAGTTTCATCTGGCGCAAACACTAAAACTATGGTGGGTAGATTGTAGTTGTAAAGCTAGCTTTTAGCTAGCTCTTTATCAAAATTCGTTTATTTTGCTTCTTCAGGTTGTGAATGTTATAGAGTTTTAGATGTTGCATTGGTTAAGTTTAAGGAGTAATTTCTAAGTTACTCATTGCTTCCTTTAGTGAGCAAAAACCGTAATAACCTTAGGTCTTGTTAACTGTTTAAACGTCGTTTGTTCTCCTTTCTTATTTTGTACTCTTATTAATTTCCACCATTGGCTTTAGTTATATTAAACCATTAGACTTTGTATGTAAAATATTCAGGGAGCGCGACGTTTTGCCCCGCAATTGTTATTCAATTAGCATGTTCTAAATACGAAGGGCGGTCTTATTGAGTTGTTATTGTTACAAACACATTTTTTAAACAAATTAAAAATGAGTGCATTCAAATATATGATGCAAAATATTTCTGTTGGGACCGCACTACAATCTTAAAAAATTTAAAACTGACACCCTCGACATTTTGTGACCCAGACTGTCGCTTTCATAACAGGTGAGTACGCATTAAACAGTTTCTTAACCCCCTATAAAAAAGACTACATCGAGAAAGCGTGGTTTAGTCATCCGATGCAGTAGTTTTATCAGAACCAGTTAAACTTTGCTGTTGTGTTTTGTGCATCTAATGGGTGTGGGAGTGTCGTTATGCTGATCCTTAAATCATCCTGATCCTTTGGTGAGGTCAGTGTTCAGATTATTTTTTATACCACCTCTTAGGCGTGGGTTTTTGACTGAATGCGAGAGCATTACCAAATGACAAACCGTTTATTCCATTCAAGAACATAATAGACATGAAAAAGGGGGGGGGGGCTTTTGAAGGATCTGTAACGAATTCTATATTAACTCCAAGACGGACTTTAGACAAAAGTTGGTTTCTTAATCATGGTCTAGGCACCCCTTATTTTTTGGGGCATGCACAGAAAGTTTAAATTTGACTGGAATCCTTTCCTTACACATCTTTCCCTTCAAGCGCATCAGCTTTGCAACTCGGGTCCATAGTGCATGTGCATTTTTTTTAAACAGCATGGACAACATTTCTCTTAGACACTTCTAAGGGCCTAACTAGGGCGGGGAGGAATATGTAAAAGAATAAACGACTCTCTATTCGTACTTACATTGGTGTTTGCTTGGGTCGCAAGCACAGGAAGATCAAGCATAACTGATCCTTCCTACTGGCTTTGACGCGCAAAACAATTACTAGCAATTTAGAGGACGCCATTAATTCTAATCTGTAATTTGCCTTCAAGTATTAAAAGGTACCAACTAAAAAAAAAAAAAAAAATGTTTTACAATACGCAAGATCGAAAGTAGACTTTGCTGTTGGCTCTGGTTTATACTGCTGCCTTTGACCTTAGCTCAGAGGCCCCCCTCCAACAATAATAAACTATAATTAGGAAATTTTATATCGCAATGAACGGAAGGTTGGAAAACGACATAAATCTGAGCCAGTATATTGCAAGCCGTAAAAGAACGCGCCCAAGAAAAAGTATCCAATCCCCGCGGCCCAAAGCCCAAAGGACATTGAAGATCTCAGCAAAGCGCGCGGAACTCTGTTCGCGATGACCCATGAATATGAAAAGACAGCGTTGTTCTTGGATAACTGGCCTAGGATTAACTCGGTCTTTATTTTATAAATATTAACCAACTTTAGTGAAAATGCATAAGTGCATCGGCCATTAAGCCAACTTACTTTGGCTTGCAGTAGACAAAAGCCAGCTGACATTACTCCCCAAATATTCCTGGTAAAGCGTTCACGGCTTTCCCAGCTAATTTTTTTAATATACTTGCCAAGATGAATCAGCTGTTTTTTTACACATGATTTTATCAGGCGATGGCGCGGAGGCACTGGACTTTGCCTCCCCGCCCGCCGGTAATAGCCAACACCAGCGTGCTATTGCAAATCCTAAGGCTGTTATAACGCTTACTAATGTGACTCCTTGCTCTCATAAAACAGGTGTTCGGATTCGTTCTGCTAGCGTCTGTGTCGTCATATAAAAATTGTTCGTTCTTCTAGGACTAGTTTCTCTCTATTCTATTCACTTGTGTTCGGTTAATTGGTATCGGTTAGTAGTTAGCACTTCTAGTCTTGCTGATCTTTCTTGTTCAAGATCTTTTAGTCTTTGGGTTACTTCTTTCTTTAATATCATGACCTAAGTTGGCGTCATCAGCCCTCATCGAGTTTTTCTTTTTCTCTTCTTATTTGCTCATCTCAGTTCACCTGTGTTGCTAATTGTTTGTTAATTCGCTCTGATGGTTCTTAAAGTACGATCATGGGCCGCTATTTCTCGCATGGGTTAGCGGCGAGTTCGTGTATAGTTCTTTAACGCTGTTTCTTCGGGAAAAACTGGATTCTGCTTCTTTTACATTTATTAATTTCACCTGCTGATTGATTTATTTCTTTAATGTTCCATGTTTGCATTTGGTTTAAATCTGTTGGGAGTTCTCTTGCAGTTGTGTTTTGAAGTTTAGCAACTTGCCTTAGCCCTTATTTTGGGGTCCTAACAAGGCCTAGCGGATTTTGTACGCTCGCAGGAGTCTATTTCTAATTGAGCCCACGGCTGAATAAAAACTTTGATGGGTCTTTTTTAGTTGTAAGCTGTACAAGTGTCCTTGGTCGATCCTCACAATCAATTGGGTTATCTTTTACTTCAAAATCATTAGGGTCTATATATTCGGGTGGTTATTGGCCTAAACTTGGGTACTTATGATCTGGTCCTTACTTGTCTGTTATTTAGACGTCTTGTGGTATTGTTATGTTACTTCCCGATTTCTGGTTATTTCATCATGCATTTGAGAGCCCCGAGCGATGCCGCTCCATGGGGAACAACTAATGTCGTACTCCACGATCAAAAACATCATAATCTTCATCTTCAATGCCTGCCATGTTTCTTTATTAATAATTTTTTTTTTTTGTTTTATAAAAAAAATTTTACATGCATATGGCTCGATTCTTGACCGCATAGAGACTGAAAGAACCCTTTTGGCTCCGTGAAGGAAATAAACGGAATATTACTGTTGCAAATAATCATCTACTATTGATGCAGATAAAAATTCTTACTGTCAAATTTCGTGGACCTAGGTGTGATGAAGTGATTGTGCCAGGCTCTGCGCGTCTTACTTTCAAAATAGTACTCGATTTCACCATCAGACACCAAACAGGACAGTTGTCCGAATTTGGGGCTGGGTATTGTTAAGAAAATTTTATAAAAACTTGAGGGCAAGAAATATTTTCTTACACAATGCAGACTTAATTTTTAACCTATTCTGATCTATTGGCGAAACGGAATGAAAGGGCTGATTCTTGCGTTTCAAGGAGGAATCGAAAATGGGGGAAGGAAGGGAGGCCATAAAAAACATAGAATAGGCGCTGAAGATTCTATGACGGCAAAAGTATGTAGACGTAAGTTTGCGTATTTATGGAAATCGCCTTTTCCATTCCCTTAGAATTTTGAGTTGTTAAAAGCGCATGCGCATACTTTCAAGGAGCATTAAAAGACAGACTGTCATATGAACTAACTTTAACGAATACAAAACGTGTTATCAGATCAAACAGACACCGAAGCAATGTACAAGCATTTCTGACATATCGCTTAGTGTTTGTCGTTGTTAGCAACCCTATTTTAGCAAGGCTGATTCGTCGAACAATAATCAGGATCAAATTTATCAATTTATTACGTAAGAGTGATTCATCAATCAACCATATCCCAGAAGCAGGGCAGAACTATATGGATTTTAGTTTTTTGAGATCTTGCTATTAGTGTCGCAGCAGATCGCTAAAAGGTATGTTATTCGCTGTGTGGAAGATGAAGAAACCGTTCAAAAGAGCAAGTGAAAAGTTTTTTAATCTAAATAGCGAAAGAAAGGGCATGTACAATTGATGGTAGTCCTAACCAAATCTACGGCTAGCGGGCTTAGCCTTATCATCATTTTGTCGAGAAAATAGAAATTTGTATGGGGGTGGGAGCGGTAGAAGTCGAACAGCAGACCTTGTCGATCTTAAGATTTACATCTTCACAATGTTAGGCTTGATGATTATTTAACAACAAAATACGGTTATGGATTGACCTAAGGTCAACAGGGTTAATCAGTTGCTGGAAACGCGGCGAGAGGAGAGCTGTGAGAGACGTTAATAAACATTCAAATTGATAAAGATAGAAGAAGCCGATAAACCGCTTAATGCTAATTAGTTTTTAATATTGATGCGCAGCTGAATATTGAAATAACAGATTAAAAGATATACAATACTAAATTATTTTTATTTTTATAAAAAGCTTCTGTTCAAGTTTATCCCAAATGTGCATACAGCGCCGCCAAAGAAAGGTGATAGTAGAAACCCCTAACATAAAAAACCTTTAGATTAACAAAACATTACGCAAAATGCAGCAAGTACTAGAGCAAGACCTTTCAAAAATACAGCAAAACTCCAAAACGAAGGTATTCTGCTGCTTTAATGTTGTACTTATGTTAATACTGAGCATCGATTTAAGTGCTCTATCAGCAGGAACGAGATGTTGGTCTCTAGCAACGGGCAATAGGCGCACCCGCAGCGTTACCTCTAGGAGGTTTGTCTTGTTGCTCTCGGCCTGTGTTTATTGCTGTAGGTGCCGCTAGCAAAAAAATAAAAACTAAACTCAAAAGCACACAGCTATGGTTCAACTAATAACAGTAAACTTAGCTCGTTTAAATCTGCCAATAAATAAAGCGCTAGTTGACTCAAAACATCACGGTGAAGAATTTAATCGTTTTCAGGCCGATTTGATGACTACAAAAGACAAAGTTTGATTCTTCAAAGAAAAGGCGAGGACAAGTTTTTTCTCACAGCCCAGGGACCACGAGCAGATAAAAAAAGAATGCTTAAAAAAAGTAAACGAGAATTTAAATCTGTTCTAAACAGCTCACATTAACAACACCGATAAGGTGTTATACTTTAGTTTATGAGTCCAAGCGCAAAAAAGGGACCGTTGATATTGGTTCTGATTAAGTATTTTTTTTTTTTAAAATATTTAAATAAATTTTTGGCTTAGATAAGAAGGCAGCATGGCTATGATTTATGAAGACACAAGACGAATGTTTGAAGAATGCTCGAGAGGAGCGGTTATCAAGAGCAGGAATGATTATTGATTTTGAAGTCATTGTCCCAACAAAAGTACAGGCAAAGTGTTGTTCATGCTATTTCTCAAGTTCCTGGGCAACTAACAATAGGACCCCCCGGTTAATGTAATGTTTAGCTGTTTTAATCGACTATTGTATCAATAAATGAAAGAAAATTTAGAAGTATGGGTCTCGACTAAACATACAGACTATTCTTTCCTCTAATGGACTAACACCCGGTTGGGCAGACGAACTGCTTGCCTGTTTGACGCTGCGGCCTGAAGAAGCAAAATGAGAGGCTTGGGGTTGGTCAGACGGGCGAAGTCTTAGAGATTAGATTTAAACAGGGGCTAGTATGCACGATTGTAGGCAAGGGCTTACATTCGCTACCTTAGGGGAGTTGGTTTAAAGAGAGCAGTTTTTAAAATAAAAATTTCAGACAACAAATTGTTTCATGTGGTGGTTCTTGCAAGGCTTGCATACATGGTCCGCGAACACGCAGAGAGAGTGGGACTCTAACTATCGGCATATACGCCAATGATCTTAACTTCAATGGAATATCCTTTCCTGTTAGTGTAGACCAAATTGATCAGTTTGAAGAACAAAACAACCCATAACTGTTAATGTATACCTCATGGGATGAGGGGAAACAAATTTGGTGCAATTAAAGTGTCCAAGAAACAGTCCAACAATAGGCGAAACCAGCCAAAAGTCATGTGGACTTAATTCCTAATGTTTTCGCCAGCAGGGCTGCCCATTACACATTGATACGCACAATGAGCAGTTTATTAGCGCATACTTCAACAAACTCTAACATACTAGAATTCTGCAGAAAATGTTTAACAAGAATTCCATCTGGGCAATCCGGCATATGTTGAACATATAAGAACATTGTAAAAGTGCTGAAGACTGTAAGACAGAACTAACTACGCCCCCTCCAGGATCTAAAGTAGTTTTAAGAACTGGAAACGGCTGCAAACTAGTCCTACGTAGTTACGCAGAATTAGAGGGCTTATTGATTTTTTCTATGTAAGGGCCAGCACCACAAAAAACTTCGAAAAAAAAAAGTCTTAAGGAGTAATCATCTGAGTTGTTTCATTTGCCTTCATTATTGTTAGGTCGGATGAGGTTTATTCAGAGCCAGATTTTATAGAGGACCAGATGGCTGCAGAAAACTTCTAAAAACGCATGCAGCAAGGTGCGTAAGCCTGTTCTATATAATCTAAACTTATCTGAAAATCATAATGGCGCTGTAGACATCAACAGTATGACTCAGCACGGACATTGTTGGATTGCGGTTTAGAGCTAACGCCCAAGAGTGTATAACCCCACAAGTAAGAGACCTTGATAACATTAGTGGGTGTTTAGAGGTGCAGGCACATATGCAATCTTCAAACTAAAGTTTGATCCAAAGACATGGTAAGTGCCTGTATTCTTTCTCAACTTGCCGAGGTTATGATCCCACATTTATAATGAATGCGGGACAGATGCCTAGGGGTAGCATGCATTTGCACAGTCATCAGAAACCGTACATGTGTTTCACTTTTTAATAAACATGTCTTCTACGAATCTATGCAACCACCTGATGGGATCAAATTAGAGTCACTGGTATGTCCTCAAAGTCCTGCCAATAACGGAGATATTTTGACCCGACTCTCGTTTAGAAAGGGCGTTTAGCTCTTATGAGTACCATGAAACAGTTGGAAAGTTTTTGACGAGATACACTATCTCCTAAAGGCGCGTTTTTTCTAGTCTTAGAGGAAATGACATTAGTGTTCTGATTACCAGCATGCTCAAAGATGCGTGGCAAAAGTTAGAGTGTAAACGATGGGAGGACTATCATGGACTACTATTGATGGCTGATGTAGTTGTTTGTTGGCGGACGTTCTTGAAAACTATAGAAAGACCTGGCATGAAAATTATAGACATGGATCCAGCAATTACATTTTGCGCCCGGGCATGAGTTGGGATGCTTTCTTAAAGTTTACTGGAGTACAGATTGATTTATTGTCGGATTTACCAATGATCAGATGATTGAAAACGGATTGCGTGGAGGAATTAGTATGGCGTCGCATCATTACTGTAAAGCAAACAACAAATACTTGGACGACTATGATCCAAGTAAAAGGTCTAACTATCTTATGTATTTAGATGCAAACAATCTGTATGGTTGGGCAATGGCGCAATCGCTTCCATTACGCAACTTTAAAATGTACACAGGTACGAATAATATTCAAAAGCATTAAAGTGGTTGGGCAGTTTAACGCCTGATCAACAGCGTGGTTTCATTCTAGAAGTTGACTTAGAATATCCTCATGAACTCCATGACCTGCATAATGACTATCCATTAGCAGCAGAAAGTCTAAAGATGGATCCAAGAGAACCACCTAAACTTGTGCCTAATCTTCGAGGCAAAAAAAATTATGTCTGTCATTACAGACTTCTACAATTTTATTTAAGACATGGTTTAAAGTTAACAGCTGTCCATCGCATAATTGCTTTTGATCAAGAACAGTTCATGAAACCATACATCATGAAGAACACTGACCTCAGAACTAAATCCACAGATGCTTCAGAAAAAGACTTTTTCAAGCTGATGAACAACAGCTGTTTTGGAAAGACTATGGAGAATCCGCACAAGCGCAAAGATGTTAGATTAGTCACCAAAGAGAACGAAGCAATTAAGCTGACTTCAAAACCTAATTATCAGGACTTCAGAAGATTTCATGATCACCTTTTTGGCATAATGATGAAAAAAAAGAAAGTCAAATTGGACAAACCTGTATTTATTGGGTTTACTGTTTTAGAATTATCAAAGCTTTTGATGTTAGAATTTCTTTATGACTACTTTAAGCCCTCGTATCCTGAGTCCAGAGTACTTTACACAGATACAGATAGTTTTGTTATAGATATCCCCACTGAAGACATCTATAAAGACATGGAAATGGAAGTGGCTAAAGGGCATGCAGGATGGTATGATACATCTGATTACCCTAAAGATTCGCCTTTGCATTCAATTACTAACAAGAAGGTTTTAGGAAAGATGAAGGATGAATTATCTGGAAAGGTGATCAAGGAGTATGTGGGGTTAAGGTCAAAAATGTACAGTATTTCGAGCCAGGAGAAAATCATTAAGAAAGCAAAGGGAATATCTCGCAGCGTTGTGCAGTCAAACATATCACATGACAACTACAAAGAAGCATTGTTTGGCAATAAGACTTTTCATCATGACAACGTAAAACTGCGATCTAATCTACATGAGATCAACACAACAGTTGTAACAAAGAAGTCTTAGATAGAACAAACACAAAACGGTGTTTGTTAATCCAGAGTTTTCATATGCAATTGGCACTGGAGAACCGTAAATTAATTAAAGCGGACTGTGCTGGCGGAATTATCTGCAGTTCTTCTTTCACAAAAGATCTTTGAGAGCTGGTTGTTTTGTTGTGTCAGTTTCTCGTAAATAATACACGGCGGATTCATTTTTACATCTTTTTATTTCAT
>JAFLJL010001784.1:0-10491 GCA_018398815.1 Conus ventricosus | reverse complement strand
GTACTGTAGCGACACCTGGCAAATTGTCCAAGATCAAGTCGCAGACTGGGTTATCGATAACACAGGTGGTGAGAAATCCGTAGTAGTACGATTTATCGACCGAAATTTTTGCCAGCGGAAACGTTTCTATCTTGCCTCCAAACGACCTACACTTTTGGACAGTGTTGAGATACTGGTTTTGTAGCATGAAAGATTTTCTTACACCAGCGGTGGTGCACCCAGTGTTTTCTTGCTTACTTGCTTACATATTTGTAAACATTTTTTTTACTTGTTTACTGCTGGTATACTTGAAAAGGAGGGTTTACAGAGCAAAAAAAAAGGGCAGCTCAGGGCAAATATGGGCAGCTCGAGGGCAGCTCAGGGCAAATATGGGCAGCTTGAGTTCCGCATATTGACCTTCTCTCTGGCACATTCATCTATTTATAAATCATTATTAAAAAAAAAGTGCAAAATTCTTCGCATTTGGCCGCATTACCGATCAATCATTATTTTTTAAAAAGTGCAAAACTCTGGGCTGCTCGAGCACATTCATCTATTTATAAATCATTATAAAAAAAAGTGCAAAACTCTTTGCATTTGGTCGCATTACCGATCAATCATTACTGATCAATCATTATAAAAAAAAGTGCAAAACTCTGGGCAGCTCGAGTCTGCATATTGACCTTCTCTCTGGCACATTCATCTATTTATAAATCATTATTAAAAAAGTCCGCATATTGACCTTCTCTCTGGCACTGGCACATTCATCTATTTATAAATCATTATAGAAAAAAGTGCAAAACTCTTCGCATTTGGCCGCATTACCGATCATCTCTGGGTCTAACGTGAGACCTATGGCGCCAGGGCTCTCAAGCCAGACCCAGAGGGTCACGTGTAACATCGCCAGATGTGAAGAGTTCTGAGAATATGCCTCCAATAGTAGTGTTTTCTTATACTTGGTTGCTTGCCCCCTATTTGTCTAATTTGGGCAATCCCCTCACCCCCTTTTTAGTGACTTTTCCTGCGTTTATGGACGTTTATACCCGCGCCAGTGACTCAGACACATACAAACACGAAAAGTGGAAGAGTCACTTGAGGGCAGGGAAGAGGCCAAATTTAGATTGGAGGACCATGAAAAACAACTATGTAAAACTAGTGTAGAGACCCTATGGCGCCAGGGCCCCCAAGCCAGACGCAGAGGTTCACGTGTAACACGGGCAGGTGTGAAGAGTTTTGAGAATATGCCTGCCATGCAATACTTAGTTGCTTGCTCCCTATTTGTCTAATTTGGGCAGTCATCTCACCCTCACCACCTTTTCAGTGACTCTTCCTGGGTTTACGGACGTTTTATAGCCACCACCTCCGCCAGTGACCACTTTGGGTTTACGGGCGTTTATAGCCGCGCCAGTGACTCAGACATACAAACACGAAAAGTGGAAGAGTCACTTGATGGCAGGGAAGAGGTCAAATTTAGACTTTTGGAATGCCATGACAACCAAGTATATAAAACTTCTGCAGACATATTCTCAATATTGTATTTTTTTTAACAGTTATATATAAACCCAACACATAGAAAGCTTCACAATTCTATGGTGTCTAGCGCCTGGAGTAAAGTAGTGTTTTATTTGTGTGAAACCAAAATCAAAAGCGAAACAACAGCTGTATCTTACATTACGTTTTAGTCACTACTTTTCACAATATCTATATTGAATGCTTTAGCAGATTAAATATAAAAATACAGCTTTTGATAATTAATTCTCTCTCAGAGAACTATAAATAGAATTCAAGGGAGACAGTTACTTTGATGCTTCATTAAAGGGAGGCAATTACTTTGATGCTTATTGAATCATTGTTGTTATTATTATGCTTATTTTTGATTTCTCTGTGTGTGTGTGTGTGTGTGTGTGTGAATGCAGAACACAGAAATCAATAACGCGCTGCGCCGCTCTGGGCGAGAGACCTTGTTTCTGATCAATAAAAAGCAATCAAGTGGTTGGTCACGTAACAACAGAAGTAGAATGTTCAGAGATGAACAATTTAATTTTTTAATTTGTGTAAACATTGGGTTAGAAAAATGAAGCACATGCATAGTGAATCTGAGTCTGAGAACCTATACAACAATATATTGTTGGAGAGCAGTGATGAACAATTAAGCAATATGTTTGATGAGCTAGATATGGATATTACTGATCCCACAAATGTTCTGGAAAGCGTGACACATGCTCTAAGTAAAATACCAGAGTCTCTTCAAATTAAACCGCCAGTAAAAGTGATGTTAGTCATTCTAATTGATTTCATAACGCCTGATGGTAATAACATGGAAATCTGGGTTTCAACTAGGCAAAAAGAAGTTAATAGTTACTATGATTTTACATCTGACTGGGCTGATTACATGCTTACACAGCAATAATGCAAGTGAAGATGCAAAGCTAAGAGGGTCTGGTTGGAGTGAAGGCACGGTCCTTGAAATCAGATTAAAACAAACTTCTATACCATAGTCGGCAATTCTTACATTCCTCTTCCAAGAGAGTTAGTTTTAAAACGAGCAGTCTTAAACATAAAGAATTCTGACAATATGTGTTTTATGTGGTGTGTTTTGGCAAAATTACATCACGTTGGAAAGCACACAGATAGAGTCTCCAATTATGAACAATATAGACATGGGCTGAACTTTGAAGGCATAGATTTTCCAGTAAACATAGAATATATAAGTCAATTTGAAGAGCAAAACAAACCAATAACTGTAAACGTCTATACATGGTCTGTAGAAGACAATCTTGTGCCTCTAAGGATCTCACCCAATGCCCCTACTTTTGGTGAACCACTTAACAAGCATGTAGACTTGCTACTGTTTACAGATGGGCCGAAGAGCCACTATGTATTAATCAGAACAATGAGTAGACTGTTAGAATATACATCAAAGCATAAATCTAAACAAGAGATTTGTAGAAGGTGTTTAGTAAGAATTCCAACTATAGAAGCAGCCGTCAAACACATGAAACACTGTAAAGGTGTTGTAGACTGTGAAACCAAACTTATTGCATCTCCGCCAGGGTCTAAAGTTAGGTTTAAAACTTTACACAAAATGTAGATGGACCCATACGTACGTGGTTTATGCTGATTTTGAATCACTCTTGCCACAGTATCAAGGCCCACAACAACTAGAACAACCAAAAACAGTCTCATTAACCAATCGTCAGGTTTGTTCTTATGCTTTTATTGTTGTTAGGCCGGATGGTCAACACACGACACCAATGATTTACAGAGGCCCTGGCGCAGCTAATCGATTTTTACAACACATGAAACTAGTTCGTAATTACTTCTCCAATCAACTGAATCTCTCAGACATTATTATGACTCCTGAAGATCAACAACACTATGACTCATCTACTCACTGTTGGATTTGCGGCTTAGAGCTAACATCTAACAGTGAAGAAAACCCAACAGTAAGAGACCATGATCACATTAGCGGAAAGTTCAGAGGAGCAGCACACAGCAAGTGTAATATCAACTTAAATTTGACCCTCAGACTTGGAAATTACCCATCTTCTTTCATAACTTACGAGGTTATGATTCTCATTTTATTATGCAAGCAGTGACTTCTGAATATAAGAGAGTTAGCTGCATTGCATAGTTTTCAGAAAAGTATATGACCTTTACCCTTGACTGTTTATTCTTTTATGACTCTGCTCAACATTTGATGGGGACTTTGGAGAAATTAGCAGGATCACTACATGATTGTCCAATATCTAAAAATTATTTTGACCCATCTTTAGTACGTAAAGGTGTTAATCCGTATGAATATATGGACTCATGGGAGAGGTTTGATGAGCAAGAGCTGCCACTTTAGGAAGACTTTTACAGCTGTCTTTCAGGCAAAGGCATAACTGACTCTGACTATGAATATGCACGGAAAACCTGGAAAGAATTACACAGTCGAACAAAGGGCGATTATCACGATCAGTATCTGATGGCTGACGTATGTTTATAAGCAGATGTGTTTGAAAATTACAGATCTACATGCATGAAACATTATAGTCTAGACTCATCACATTACATTACTGCGCCCGGATTGTCTTGGGATGCATTCTTAAAGTTTACAAATATTAAGATTGACTTAATATCCGATCTGGCTACACTCCAGATGATTGAACATGGTTTGAAGGGAGGTATTAGCATGGCCTCGCATCCTCACTGTAAAGCCAACAATAAGTATTTGGATGACTATGATCCTACTAAACCATCTAACTATTTAATGTATTTAGACGCTAACAATTTATATGGGTGGGCTATGAGCCAGACACTACCATTAAGAAACTTTAGAATGGTACAAGCACCTCATGACGTTAATGTTGTGTTAAGTATGCTGTCAAATCTTACACCTGATTATTCAACAGGACTAATCTTAGAAGTAGACTTGCTGTACCCAAAAGAATTGCATGACCTCCATAACGATTACCCCCTAGCCGCAGAAAAATTAAAATGTCCCCACAGAACCACCAAAACGTGTGCCTAATTCGCGTCACAAGAGTAAGTATGTATGCCATTACAGACTGCTACAGTTTTACTTAAGATATGGATTAAAACTTACTGCTGTTCACAGAATAATTGTTTTTGACCAAGAACCCTTTATGTGGCCATACATTATGAAAAATACTGATCTCAGAACTAAATCCACTGATGCTTCAGAAAAAGACTTTTTTTAAACTAATGAACAAGATTTGTTTTGGCAAGACTATGGAGAACCCACACAAACGTAAAGATGTAAGATTTGTCACAAAAGAAGAAAACAGCAATTAAATTAGTTCTAAACCTAATTACCAATACTTTAGACGATTTAATACCGGCCTGTATGGCATTATGATGAAGAAACTGTGTGTAAGGTCGGAAAAAACCAGTGTTTATTGGGTTTACTGTATTAGAGCTGTCAAAGTTGTTAATGTTAGAACTTCTGTATGACTACTTTAAACCACTATACCCGGAAGCAAAAGTCCTATACACAGACACTGACTCTTATTCTAGATATTCCAACTGAAGATTTTTACAAAGACTTAGATGCGGAGGTAGCCAAGGGCGCTGATGGGTGATACGACACATGTGACTACCCTAAAGACAGTCCTTTACATTCGACTGTAAATAAGAAAGTGATTGGAAAATTTAAAGACGAACTTAATGGGGTAATTATACAAGAATGTGTTGGTCTACGGTCGAAGATGTATAGCGTTGCCAGCCAGACCTCCGTAATGAAGAAAGCCAAGGGCATAAGTAAAGAAGTTATTAAAAAGAATATAACTCACAATAACTACAAATAGTCTCTCTTTCAAGACAAAGTATTTCACCATACAAATGTTGATATACGCTCTACTCTTCGTCAAGTAAACACAACTACTGTTAATAAGAAATCATTAGCCTCTAATAATAACAAACGAACTTACGCTACTCCCGAGTTTTCATATGCCATAGGTCATTGGAGAACTGACTTGACTTAAGAACTTGACAACTTGACTTGACTTGACAACTTGACTTGACAACTTGACTTAAGAACTTGACTTGACTTGACTCGACAACTTGACCTGAATTGACTTAGTACTTGACTTAAGAACTTGACTTGACTTAGTAAGAACTTATCATAACTAACTTGGTAAGAACTTGCCTTAAGAACTTGACTTGACTTAAGAACTTGGCTTGACGTATTTCAAAAGTTAATCCATTAAAAATGGATTTACAACAGGTTGTGACTTTTTTTCAGAGATTGGTACTTCTTCTTTTAATACTTTTATGGGTGGTTGTGACTTTGTATGGCGTTAGATGTTTGTATGCCAAGAAACCGCCAGCACCAATTGCCAGTACATAATACATCGTATAGTTTGACTGCGATGGCAGTGATGATTGTTGTGATGATTGTGGCGGTGGTGTTGTTGTTGTATTACTATCTAATAATTTTTGTTTTGCTTCTTTGTTTACTTTTTGTAGTTTATTCCATTCAGCTAGTCTACGGCCAGCCAAGACGCGCCCCGGATTTTTGGGCTTAGTAACATTACTCACTTGCGGGATCTTTTCTTGTAGAGTCACATTCTTCTCCTCTAAGACCACATTCTTCTCCTCTGAGGCCACATTCTTCTCCTTCTCCTGATCGCTCATTTTCAATTCTATTAAAATCTGTGATTAAAAGTAATTAATCCTATGATTAATGGACCTAATAATGTTCCAAATCGATAATACAAGTCACATGTTAGAGATTCTAGCGATTTGGATAAAACCGGATCTTGCGTTAAGTCATATTTAAAATCTTCTTCCGAATCAATCGGTGCCATCTTACCTACTAATTTAGCATATAAACTAATCACTGTCTGCCCACTGATGTAACCATTCTTGATCCTAGCTGTGCTTCGTACCTGGCGTAATACTGCTCAACGTCTGAGGTAGACAATTGCTGAATCTGTTCAAGACTTAGTTCAGTGCGCTAAATACTGTCTATTTTTTTTTCCACACACAGCTAGAGAGTATAATCTTTCTTTATGGCGGAGGTCTGCTGATTCCTCACACTTTAATAGCTCGTCGCAATCAGCTAGACAGTATAATCTCTCTTTATGGAGATCTGCTGACTCCTCACACTTTAATAGCTCGTCATAATTTATTTTTAAACAAGAAAAATAATATATTACTTTTAAAAACAATGAGCTTAGTGCTGGTTGATTATGCACTACCTGGGATAGGTGCTATAGTTTATTCATCCCTCAGAAAATGTTTTCTAAGAATAAAACAGCCAAACATGGGAAGAACAGTACATTCACCCAAACTAATCGCAATTTTATTTTCATCTCTAGCAACAAAGGATTATTTAATTAACAAGCATATAGACAGTCTTTCATATTATGATTATTTTAATTATTTTTTATGTAATAAAAAACATGAGCACTGCAAAGATCGTCAATACTGTTTAGCACTCTGCTGTAATCGGTGGTCTTAGTATAGGATATAGCATGTTAGGAAAAAGTGTGTTTAAAATGAAACCAGCCGACCTAGGAAAACTAGACATTGAAAACTCTGTCAAACTGATAATTGTAATAGCTGCGGCAGTCGCATCAAAAGACATTCTTGTTAAACAAGGAATTATTCCAGAAAATATTAATGCATAAAAGATGCCTGGATTGGTTCTGATGGTGGGAGGTGCTATTGTTAATGCCTGGCCCTCTCTGGCAGCAATTATATGTTTAGTAAACTGCGGTCTGATGAAGAGAGAGAACGGCATAACAAGGCTATGGAAAAGATGGCCAAGGCACAAGACGCGTACGAGAAAAGGAGGATTGCTTACTTAGACTTTATTAATAAAAAAAAAAAGGCAACAGGGACATGCGGCTCACACATTTACAAACGTTGATGACGCAATTAAGGAGTATTACTTAGTGACTGGAGAAAAGTTTCAAACGTCACCACCGCCAGAGCTGTCTGACTTTTATGAACTATCGGAAGAGCAGAAGACTGCAGAGATAGTTTATATTGTAGTCGGTATGACGTCAGTCTATCTTGTTGCTCAACTTCTTGTGTAAAAAACACAATTAAAATACAATTAAAACATGGACAAAATATATTTTGTCCATATATATATATATATTATATATATATATATATATATATAGAGAGAGAGAGAGAGAGAGAGAGAGGAGAGAAACTGACACTGACACTGACACTTTTTATTGACATTGGCCTAACTAGCCCTTATGTCAAGGGGTGTACATTGTCTTCGTAAACTTATCAAAGGCGAAAAGTAGAAATGATAATCAGAAACCATAGCTTCACAAATGTAGGAAAATCTTTAACACATGTGAGAAAATACCGTGGCGGGCACACATACACACACCCGCACGCGCGCGCGCGTACACACACACACACACACACACACCAGATGATCCGAGATGTGTGGACTTTTCGGACTACATTCTCCGTACTTACGTTGAAGCTGGAGCGCCCTTTCCTCCTCCAGTGTGGGCTGATTCAGAGATCAACGGAGTCAGAACAACCAGTGTGGGCTGATTCAGAGATCACACACACACACACAAAGGCAAAGAAGCCTTACTTGTTGATAGTTTCACATACAGATTGGACAGGGAATCTGGTATTGCCAAGACTTGGAGATGCAGCATCCGTGGTTGTCCTGCAAGATGCAAAACAAGAAAAGACAACACCAACGCTGTCTTCTCTAACGACCATACTCACGAAGCAAAGACAGAACGAGAAGTTGCAGTTGGAGAATTCCGCAAACTCTGTCGCAAACGGGGTGCTGTTGACCTGTTTGAGCGTCCTGCAAAAGTGATGAGTCGAGAACTTTCGAATGGAGAGGCAGCTCCGGACATCCATATCAAGGAAATGGAAAATGTTCGCAAACCCAAATACAACGAGCGTCGAAAATTCATCCCAAAGCTGCCAAAGAACCGCTAAGAAACCCATCAGTGTGTAGATGTCACGCACGAACTGACACAGGTCGCCTCAGTGACAATTGTGGAGTGTGACCCGTCCAGTGCCAGGTGGCAGTGACCGTGAAGTGCGTGAATCCTGCCGGGAATTTTGCTTACCTGTTAACTCTTGGAGGGGGGAGGGAGGAGAGTGTCAAGCTCGTCGGAATAGTGAGGTTTACGTGTGTAAACTAACGCTCGTGAAACTGGAGTTCTTCGATGTGTATGGGGAATTCCGTGAATGTGAGTGCTGTCTTGTGAGTTTCCCGAGGTGAACTCGGAGTGTCGTGGTGTATCTGCAAGTTAGTACGAACTGAGGCGTTATCCGCGAAGGTTGGGTTGGCCTCGTGCTCATGTTTGTTTCTGCTGTTGGGGGCAGGAGTCTTGGTATGCCCTCGACCGACTTTTGAAGGTTTGGCTACCAGAGAAGACGGTCGGTGTTTCGGTGTTCAGCGACGGGTTCTGCACGTACCAGGGCGTTGGCTGTCTGGCAGTGTCCCGGCGACTGAGGGTGTCGTCCAGTGTGTCGTCCGCGTCTTGACTGTCGGTGTTTGGTGTTCAGCGACGGGTTCTGCACTACCAGGGCGTTGGCTGTCTGGCAGTGTCCCGGCGACTGAGGGTGTCGTCCATTGTGTGTCGTTCCTGTTGTTGTCTAAGGTGAGCGGGTAAAGTAGCGGAAAGTTTGGAGGGGTGTGTAGTTGGTTGTTTGTAGATATCATGGTTTCATCAACTTTTGTGTTTCAGTTCCCGGAACGGGAGGATTTCCTTTTAATTTGATTTTTATTCGCAAAGATTCTTTTTATGTGAATTTGGCTAAGAGGAGGAGATTTAAATGTGCGGAAGTTTGAAGAGAAGAGATATAATTTGAATTTAAGGTTGGGGGAAAAAACCGTACATATGGGAATGAAGTAATGTGCATTCCGGTTCTACACCGATACAGAGAGGTGGTTGTGTTACAGCAGCATTGATGTGCTAAGACAATATGTTGTACGGGGTAGTGGTCGCTGGTGTACAGAAATACTGGTTTCAAGTTTGATAAAGATTGGTTATTTTCTGAGTGTACGTTGGTATCGGAGGACGGGAACTTTTAGTATTAAGAGGACTGTCACGCGTTGCGTGCCAGGTACGGAGGGCAGACTGCTTGTGATGTGTCTGGGCGTGTGTGAGGTTTATTGATAGGTGACGGGTGGTGGTACCTTGGATAGACACGTCTTGTGGAAGTTCACTTTTGGCGTTTGCACTTGGAACTAAACCGGGTTGGATGGGCGGAAAGGAAAAGTAGGGATCATTATATTAATAAGAGTTGTTCTTTTGTTCAATTATTGTTAAAGATTTGCGGGTGAATTCATGATTGTGTTACTTGGTATAGGTTATTACGATTGGAAAATAAGAGAAAAAATAGCAGATGATAAGAATAAAAGGGTGTTTAAGATATTTGGGAATTGTGCCTCAGAAGCCTACATTTGATGTATATATGTATGTATGTCATGTGACGTAGCCTCACATCAAGGCATGTGACGCTCCATCACATGTAGTTAGTGATATGAATCATTTCCCCGTGCCACAATTAAAGGAAGAATATTCATATGGCTTGACTAGTGTAGCGGGCGTCCCCAAAATAATTGTGAGTATGACTCATTCAAGAAACGAATGTGGTCATTGGGTGAAAGTGACCACTGAGTGATAGTTTAACAAGGGCTGGTAAGGTAAGGTGCTGGTCATGTGTTTTGAACACTGAGTATGCACTCACTAGGAGAAGGGGGAAAGAGTCAGTTTTAACCCAGCAGATGGCCTAGAGACTCGAACCTGTCAGGACGGTGGTCCTCGTTGCTGACCAGTCATTACCAGGTGAGCGATAGATAGTTGGGGAAAGCTACAGGGGGAAAACTTAAAGAAGAGAGAAAGAATTCATATGTTGAATTGAGAAGCAGGCTACTTACACGAACCTTATTCGTGTTTCAGCCCTTCACCCTTTACCCTTCGCCCTTCACCCTTCACCTTTCACCCCGTGAGGTGGTTGAAGATGGCCATGGTGTGGGGAAACACCGGTAGTTCAGCC
>JAFLJL010001783.1:20000-33395 GCA_018398815.1 Conus ventricosus | reverse complement strand
AAAAAAAAAAAAGGGGGGGGGGGGGGAATAAAAAAAAATTTAAAAAAAGGAAAAAAAAAGGCAAGAAAAAAAGATTGTGCGCGCTCAACTATGTCATATCGATAACTCAATGGATTGTGGCTCATGCGCCGCGTGCGGGTGTGATGAAACACGGGTGAGGAAGTGGGGCGGGGGTGGGGGGTGGATGGGGGGCGGCGGGGGTAAGGAAAAACGGAAGAGTCAGGTCAGGGGGATGGTGGGAAACGCATGCTGTAAAGGGGGGGGGGGGGGGGGTTGGAACACATTGGCGGGATGGGGGGGAAGGAAAGAGGGAGGGAGGGAGGGGAGAGGGAGGAGTGGTTGTGGCAGCTTAGTCACCTGCTCAGGTGACAAAAGAAGGTCTGAGTCAGCCAGTGGACAAAAGCCCCAGATTGTTTGCACTTAAAGGCGACAACAGGGGACAGTGTATGGCCGGTGTCCGTTATATAATACTGTTGCCGTGGAATGTGTATCGCAGCGACAGAGTTCCGTGAAATATTGTTGCAGCGTATAACATTTGCTGGAAAAAATTGTCGCGCGACAACTTTTCACGAAAAATGTCCTATAGATTATTGTAGCTGGCCATAAATTACTGTCGCTCGGAAATTTTGCGACAGCTTTTTGCGACAGGACATGTGAAATATTTGTATCAGTGAATACTGTCGCTTGCGACACATTTTTCACGTGAAAGCTTAATGATAGAGTTAGAATTTCCTGGGACATATGGTTGAAGCGTTAATATTTACAGCGACGATTTTTTCTGCAAGTGTAAAAACGTCGTCTGCGGTTTGTTGTAGCGTCAAAATTTTCACAGAAAAATATTGAGCTTGCCTTAATAAATAAAAATATGTCGCATGTGATTTTTTTTTTATCATAAATGTTTTCGGACGCGAAAAGTCAAATTTCCATTCGTGAGTGTGGTGTGTGTGTGTGTGTGGGTGTGTTGTGTGTGTGGTGTGTGTGTGTGTGGTGTGTGTGTTTGTGTGGTGTGTGGGGTGTGTGTGTGTATGTGTGTGTGTGTGTGTGTGTGTGTGTTGGTGCGTGCGTTTGTGAACCGCGTGTGAGTGTGTGTGGGTGTGTGTGTGTGTGTGTGTGTGTGTGTGTGTGTGTGTGTGTGTGTGTGCTGTGAAATGTGATGTTCTTATCAATATCGTAGGCCTAGGACATTAGCACAAGCGAATAGTAGGTGAAGATTGGGTAAGTTAGAACCCATAAGGAATGCCAGCCATGTCCCTTCATACATTTCACTTCATCAAGGATTAATTATTTGTAAAGCTTACCATTTAAGAGCTTCTTATTGTACAGCCATGAAAGGTTATCTTTATTTAAAAAATTTCTAAATAAGAAATATTAAAATTTTAATGAAAAGGAAGCCCACTTTAGACATTCATTTCGGGTAAATGGACCACGGTGTGTGGTAAATATTGGGCCACGGCCGGGCCTATATCAACCGAGACACGCATTTGTCATAAACCAAAACAATTT
The DNA here is from genome assembly GCA_018398815.1 of Conus ventricosus. Taxonomy (NCBI): domain Eukaryota; kingdom Metazoa; phylum Mollusca; class Gastropoda; order Neogastropoda; family Conidae; genus Conus; species Conus ventricosus. The sequence continues at coordinate 31,892 of JAFLJL010001783.1, read as the reverse complement.
TGTTTGTCTGTTGGCATATAAGATGTGTGAGAGCTTGTTCGATAAATCCATTTTAAAGACACTTACGGTCTCATCACATTCATTAACTAAACTTAAAAAGTAAATGATTACCTTATTGTCAGAACAGAAACACAAACATATAGAGTCTAAAGCTAATACAAGACCAAATCGCAGAACAGAACAGATACTTTCAGTTGTCTGGCGCTTTAATTGCAGTTTTATGCTTCTAGGGCACTTAAAATCATGAATTTACAAACGAGTCAAAGTAACAATTTTTAGTTTCCCCCCAAGTAACCCATAGTTATTCAGGGTCGCCCTAATGCAGGCTTCAGGAATCTTTTGGCTTTGGTTTTACTGCAGTACCTTTCAAGGCATTCAAAGCTCCAGGAAAGCCGTGATTTGAAATCAATTAACTTAGTATTTGGTTTGAAAGGGATAATCCATTTCTTTTCCTAAAGCTTTTATCTAGTTTTATGAAACAAACAACGCAAGAAGAAAATGCAGATCGTGGTCGTTTCTCAAAATGGGTTTTCTTCATTACGCTCGGTTTAAGGCACCTAAGGCCTAAAATAAATCATGTTCAAAATGTGTAACATACACACATTTATATTAAAGTATTTTTGTTTTGGATGGCTTTCTTTGAAAGAAGTCAAAGAATTTAATGTTCGAAAAACAAAAAGGAGACATCAAAGCTCCGTCAATATTTGCATATGTTTCTTTATATATGTGGATTGCTCATACGTGCATGCATTGATGCATGCGCACGAACACACAACCCACACGCAACTCGAACACGCACACACACACACACAACACATACACCTCACACATCAGGATTCTATCAATAATTTACTGATCACTGAGAAAAAACTAAAACGCTTAAACTTCTAATGAAGTGGGTTTATAAACTGATTTCACAGTAGGCTAAATTGAGCTACTGGCCAGACCTTAGCCCTATCAAGGGGGAGTTCATCTTATCCATTTTAACCATGGTCTTTTAAAAATCTTACCATGACAGCACATCAAAATTATTACTCTGATGTTTGTTTCAAGGGCGTTTATATATGTTAGAAATTCGTTTTGAAATACAGAAAGCAAAACAAATTCCTATTTTTTTAGCCTTGTCTTTGAGTTAACAGAACAACGAAGTAAAGAATTAGTACAAAATGTTTCTAATGCTTACTGTTGGTATCCTTTCCGCGACAGGCCATGGTTTTCTAGCGAGGAAGCTATGCATGCTGACAATTTTAGCACAAAAAGATCTGAACTTATCTCGTCATAGTTTTCTCAAATTAGCACCAGCCCAATTTATCTACTGGCCCGCATTTAACCAATTTCCCTTACAGGGTAACAACGAAGTAACTAACCTTTCAAGTAGGTCCACTTTTCTGGGGCAAGACACATTACTTTAACTGAAGATTTCAAAATGGAGTGACTGGGTGGCGGCGAACGAAGTAAAATTTAGAATGAGTTTGTTTCTTACCGCCAATGACATTGACAAACAAAGCACATGACAAGACACGATGCATTTCAACCACTTGGGTCTTCTTCAGGCGAAAAAATAAATCACATTTAACATTTGGGACAGTTACAAAAAGAACGAAAAACGAAAAAAAAAAAAAACGAAAAATGACTCTTCCGTTGTTGTCCATGTGGTGGGGAGAATAGCCGGGAGGCGGAAATGACATGGGGGATTATGGGAGAAGAGGAAAAAGGGAGGGGGGCGGGGGGGGGGGTATTGCGTAGGGGGAGATGTGTGTGGTGTGATATGATAGGGTTGTGTGTCTAGTTTATTGGGATGCGTGTGATATCTTTGTGAGTTGGTTGTGGTAATGGTGGTATTGAGAATAATGCGTAAGGGGAAAAAAAAAAGGGGGGGGGGGGGGCGGGAACTGAGGAAAAAAAAAAAAAGGTTTGGGTGAATAAATAAATGATTTCATTGGGTGATGAAGAAAGGTAGTGGTAGTTATGCGTGGGTAGTTGAGAACGGTGTGTGGGTAATGTTAGGGAGGGAAGGGGATGAGATAAATTGGCGTTGATTAAGGTCTGATCGGGGGGGGGGGGAGCGGAGGGGGGGTGAGGTGAAAAAAAAATAAAAATAAAAAAAATAAAAATAAAAATAAAAGGGGGGGGGGAGAAATGGGGGGGGGGAGGAGGGATAATGTGTTTGGGGGAGGGGGGGGGGCGGGGAGGGGAGGGGGGCAAGAGAAGGAGAGCGCATATCATCATCATCCACTATGGGGTGTGGGGGGGTGGGGGGGTGGGAGGTTATATAAATGGTGATAACCCAAAAAGTGACAATGCTGTGGCTTCTGTTCATTGCAACAGGTGACATTATGTGTTGGCATCAATATGCTGATGTTTGTTGAGAGAAGATGCACGTGATCCAATGAAAAACAGGGTATCATGTTTTGCACACACCACACACACACACCCCCCCCCCCCCCCCCCCCCCCCCCCCCCCCCCACACACACACACCACACACAAAGGGTGGTTGAGATGGGGACCACATATAAACATTGTTCTGGGTGATGTTATGATCATTTGATCATGTGAGACTAACTGTGGAGAGTTTTCACACACATATTTACTCACACATACACTTAATTCACACACACACACACAACAACACTTTAAAAAAAAATTATTATCATCAATCAGTCACTGATAAGGTGATGATCATATGATGATCATATGAACTGGATAGGTGATGATCATATGATGATCATATGAACCCCCCCCCCCCTCCGCTCCCCCCCCCCCCCCCCCCCCCCGATCATACCTTATCACCCATTTATCTTCATCCCTTCCCTCCCTAACATTACCCACCACACCTTCTCAGCTACCCTCGCATAACTACACTACCTCTTTCATCACCCAACGAAATCATTTATTTTATATCACCCAAACCTTTTTTTTTTTCCTCAGTCCCCCCCCCCCCCCTCTTTTTTTTTCCCCCTTACCATTATTTATCAATCCACACATTACCACAACCATCACAAACGATATCACACCCATCCCAATAAAACTAGGACAACACAAAACCTCTCATATACACACACACACCTCCCCCTACGCAACCCCCCCCCCCCCCCCCCCCCCCCACCCCCCTCCTTTTTCCTCTCCCATAATCCCAATGTCATTTCCGCCTTACCGGCCTATTCTTCCCACCACATGGACCAACCCCCAGATGAATCATTTTTCGTTCCTTTTTTTTTTTTCGTTTTTGTTCTTTGTTTGGTACTGTCCCAATGTTAAATGTGATTTTATTTTTTCGGACTGGAAGAAAGACCCAAGTGGTTGAAATGCATCGTGTCTTGTCATGTGCTTTTGTTTGTCAAATGTCATTGGCGGGTAAGAAACAAACTCTATTTCTAAATTCTAACTGAAGGCTAAAAAACATCTTTCATTGTGAGTATTGTTTTGTTGCAGCTGTTGGTTGTACTTCTTTTTTATACAAGGGGTCCATTTCTGCCTTACTTATAAAAGAGTGAGTAGAGCTCTCTGCATTGATAATTTTTACTTACTCTTTCATAGAAAGGAAACTGTGTAGGGCCCTTTTAAATGAGTCACAATTAGCCCCTTTGTGGAAATTATCAATCCATCCATCATCATCATCATCATCATCATCATCCTCATCATCATCCACAAATAACAAGATGCTCTGCGATCTGTGATTTTATGATTTCAGCCAGCACACACCACCACACACACACACACACACACAACGCACGCTCACGCACGCACGCACGCACGCACGCACGCAGCACGCACCCACACACACCACTCACACACAACACACACACACTGCCGACAAAGCTGGGATCTTGAACCTCTGAAGTCGTGCGGAAGAAGACCGCCCTGAAATTTTCAAAAAGAGATTGAAGTTCCTTTTGACCAGATGTGAAAGACATGTGTTCGTTATTGTGATGCCGCGAAGTTAAAGAAGTAAAATGTTCACATAGTCCAATAAGGTTCGAAGCGGTTAATTAGCCTAATGACGAAAATTTATCAAATATCATTGCTCATAATTATTTCTCTTTGTTCGTCTCGTACACTATTTAGGGCCTATTATTAATGAGCAGTCCAAAGCAGCAACTTGTAATAAGTATACTATAATGCCATGGAACTAATACACATAATTGTTTTTGTTTTTTTTGTTTTTTGTTTCTCTTTAAAATAAAATTCAAATCAGAAATTCGAAGATATTTGAGGTAGAAGGAAAGGAGTTTTAAGAGATGGGTGTAGCAATGTAATGAATTAGGATATTCATAATATAAGAATGCGGCTATTATACGTTTTGTGTCTTCGTTTTCTTCCCATGACTATCATATGTCTTCCCATCATTATCCGTATTGACATTCACATAGCCCTGTTACCCTATTATGTAATATTATGGGGGGGGGGGAAATTAAAAAAAAAAAATTTTTTTTATTTTTTATGATTTGTTCCCTCGGCTTTGACCTCCCCTCTGCCCCATCATCTTGACTATCATACCTCTTCAACGGGTTGTTGTCCCGTTCCTGTATCTCTGCCAATCCCTTACCTCCTAAACGGTTTGTGTCCCTCCCTGTACTGTAAGGGATGTGACTGGGGGGGGGGAGGTTGGAGGGGGGGGGGGGGAAAAAAAATGTATGGTGTGTGTGTTTGTGTGCGTGTGTGCCCAAGGCATGCGTATGTTACATGCTGTGTGTGCGTGTCTCTCTCTCTCTCTCCTCTCCCTCTCTCTCTCTCTCTCTCTCTCTCTCTCTTCTCTCTCTCCTTCTTCACACACACACACACACACACACACAACACACACACCACACACACACACGTGGAATGGAACACGTAAACGCCGCATGCGCGGGAAAATACACCAACAAACTCAATCACGCATAAACATTATCTGCAAAGACATTGTTGCGTAAACTCTGCAGATTTGTGGGGAGAAGTCTAAGGAGTTCTTTCAATTGTCCTAGGGAAAGAGATCGTCCCAACGAGAAGATTTCAGAGTGGGCGGGGTATGCTAAAGTGATAGCTGGAGGTTATCCTGAGAGGATGAGAGAGAGAGAGAAGAAAGAGAAAGAGATGAGACGGAGAGAAGAGAGAGAGAGAGAGAAGAGGAGAGAAGGAGGGAGGGATAGAGAGAGAGAATGAGAGAGAGGCGGGGGGAGGGAGAGGGGATGAGAGAGAAGACAGAGAATGAAAGAGAGAGAGGGAGGGAGGGAGAGGAAGGGAGAGAGAGAAGAGAGAGAGGAGAGAGAGGAGAGGAGAGAGAGAGAAGGAGAGAGAGAAGAGAGAAGAGATGAACGAATGAGAAGAGAGAGATGAGAGGGGGGGGGGGGGAGGGAGAGAGAGAGATTGCGTGATTATGAACAAATGAATCACAACTATATTGAGCATGAATGCCGTAGTTTCAGGCTCAAACCAACAACACACACACACACCCACACACACACACACACTGGTTCACGCTGTCTCTCCACATACACGCACACTTGCTTGCCACGTCCAGAGACGGAGAGAGAGAGAGAGAGAGATGGAGAGAGAGCGAAGAGAGAGAGAGACAGACAGACAGTCCTCCTCCCCTCAGACAGACAGACAAGAGGGGGGGGGGGGGAGGGGGCGGGGGGGGGGAAAAAAAAAAATAAAAAAAAAAAACAAAAAAAAAAAAAAAAATCCAGGGTGGGGTGGAGACCAATGACAGACAGTTTGATGGACAGAGTGAAAACTAAAGAGAAGTTTAAATATGATAGGGGAGGGCGGATACATAGAGAGAACTGAGCGAGAGAAAAACAAATTAGAGACAGAAAGATAGCCGACAGTCAAGAAGACACAAATAAAATATAGACATAGAAAGACAATGGGGGGCAACTGAAGCGTCTCTTAAAACCATGAGAGAGCGAGGTGGGGGCAGAGTTGGGGCAGAGACCGGAACATGTCTTCGAACGTCGTATTTTACGAAAAATACTGTCTCAGAGCGACACTTTTCTACGGCAGCAAATTTTTACATTTGAAATGCTGTCGCTGCGACATGATTTTATTTTTAGGCAGCGACACGATTTTATAGACATTTCTCGTGAAATCTGTCGCCGTCACCCAATTTTTTATGAAATTATGTCGCTCAGCGATAATTTTTCATGAACCAGCTGCAGTATTTCCCGGGAAATACTGTTTTTTCCCCCCGCTGCGACACCGATTTTATGAGCAGACAGTATTAGATACGACACGGCCGCCAGGGCCTCGTGTTCCGCGCCACCTGTTAGTCCACTCCGGTGTGCTTAGTCGACACTGTTTGTTTGTTCGGGTCGCGTCAATTCCCCCCCCCCCCCCCGCATGTTGATATATCGTCTCGATCTAGCCTCGTGCGGTCGGCTGAGCTCCTTAGCGGTTAGTTGCCAAAAGCGAGGACTGACTGCAGGCGGAAATCTAAACAAATCTTAAATAAATGTTAGCGAACCGCCCAAGAGAACGTGGACAAACGAGTTACAGGACAAAACACGACGCGTTCGGACCTCTTAGGTCTTCGTCTGGGTGAATAATATAAACGAATAAAAACACGAAAATTCACTTAGCTTTTGGTCGCTTCAGATCTTAGCGTTTAGTATGCACTGCCTACACACACGCACGCACGCAACGCACGCACCGACACACACACACACACACAACACACACACACCACACACACACACATATGTATATATTGCACACACACATATATGTATGCAATATGTGTATGGAAGTGAGTCTGTGTGGGTGTGGTGTGTGTGGTGTGGTGTGTGGTGTTGTGTGTGTTGTGTAGTGTGTGTAGAGCCACTGCGTTGTTAATCGCCGCCGCGTTTTACTTAGCACTACGTTTTTTCGCCACTGCACTTTTTTCACCAAGTGTATTTCTACTTGTTGGGAAGGATTTGTTTGTTGTAGCGGTGTTGCTGTTTGTGGTTGTGGTGGTGGTGGTGTGGCGTGGTGGTGCTTCTCATTGTTGATGGGTGATGTTGGTGGTTGCTGTTGTTGTTTGTTGTTGTTGTCATGTTTGTTGTTTGTTGTACTTCTTCCTTCCATCTTCATCGTCATCATCATTATCTTCTTCTCTTTCATTTTGCACCGCTTTTCATTTAGCACCATGCTGGGTGTTGCAGCTCTGTGTTTAATTCGCCACTGGGTTTTATTAGGACACTACGTTTTAGTCGACAGTTAGTTTTATTCGACAACTAAGTTTTATTCGACACTCGTTTTATTCGACACTGCGTTTTATTCGACCAATCGTTTTATTAGACACTGCGTTTTTATTCGGCACTGCGTTTTATTTGACACTGCTTTTTGTTAGACACCGCTTCTCGTTCAACAGATGCTGCGTTTTATTCCACACTGCTTTTTGTTTTAGGACACCGCTTCTGTTTAATATATGCTGCGTTTTACGTTTTTTCGCAACAGCGTTTTATTAAACCATGCGTTTTTATTAGACACTGCGTTTTATTAGGACACTGGCTTTTATTAGAAGCAGCGTTTTATTAGACACGCCGTTTTATGAAGACACTGTCTTTTATTAGACACTTGAGTTTTATTAGACACTGTCTTTTATTAGACACTTGCGTTTTTATTAGACACTATCTTTTATAGACGCGCAGTTTTTATTATAGACACCGCGTTTTATTTAGACACTGCGTTTTTATTAGACACTGCTTTTATTAAACACCGCGTTTTATTAGACACTTTTCTTTTATTAGACACTGCTTTTTTTATTATTATTATTAGACCTATCTTTAATTACACACTGCGTTTTTATTACGACACTGTCTTTTATTAGACACTGCGTTTTATTAGACACTGTCATTTATTAGACACTGCGTTTTATTAGACACTGTCTTTTTATTAGACACTGCGTTTTTTTGACACTGCGGTTTATTAGACACTGCGTTTTATAGACCACTGTCTTTTATTAGACACTGCATTTTTATTAGACACGTCCTTTTATTAGACACTGCGCTTTATTAAGATGCTGTCTTTATTAGAACACTGCGTTTTATAAAGCACTGTCTTTAATAGATACTGTCTTTTTATTAGACACTGCCGTTTTATTAGACACTGTTGTTGTTGTTTTTTTTTCTATTAGACGCTGCGTTTTTATTAAGACACTGGGTTTTTATTAGACGACTGGTTTTTTTTTTTATATTAGACACTGCATTTTTATAGACACTGCATTTTATTGACACTGTTGGTTGTTGTTGTTTTTTTATTTAGGGGGGGGGGGGGGAAAAAAAAAACCCCCCCCCCCCCCCCCCCCCCCCCCCCCCCCAGGGTTTTCATTTTATTAGACACTGCCGCATTATTAGACACTGTCTTTTTTTAGACACTGCGTTTTATTAGACATGCATTTTATTAGACATTGCGTTGTATTATACACTGCGGTTTATAAGATACTGTCTTTTATTAGGACGCTGTGTTTTATTAGGGACACTGTCTTTTATTAAACACTGCGTTTTATTAGACTGTCTTTCATTAAACACCGCGTTTTATTAGACACTGTCTTTTATTAGGACACTGCGTTTTATCAGACACTGGTCTTTTATTAGACACTTTTTTTTTAATTCGACACTGCGTTTTTATTAGACACTTCTTCTTTTTTCTTTTTTTCTTTTTTTATTAGACACTGTTTTTTGTTAGACACTGCGTTTTATTAGGGACACTGTCTTTCATTAGACACATGCGTTTACACCTTCCCCTAGGCTGTCTTTTATTAGGACACTGCGTTTTATTAGACACTGTCTTTTATTACACCACTGCGTTTTATTAGACACTGGTCTTTATTAGACATTCCGTTTTATTAAACAGTCTTTTATTAGACATTTCCGTTTATTAGACACTGCGTTTTTTATTAGACATGGTGTGTTTTTTTTTTTATTAGACAATGTCTTTATTAAAACACTGAAGTTTTATTAGACACTGTCTTTTATTAGACACTGTGTTTTTTTTACTAGGACACTTCTTTTTATTAGACACTGGTTTTATTAGACACTGTCTTTTATTAGACACTGCGTTTTATTGGACACTGTCTTTATACTAGACACTGCGTTTTTATCAGACACTGCGTTTATCAGACACTGCATTTTTTATTATTTTATTAGACATGGTTTTTATTAAAACACTGGCGTTTTATTAGGACACTTTCGTTTATTAGACACTGCGCATTTATTAAACACTGTCTTTTATTAGACACTGCGTTTTATAGACACTGTTCCCCCTTTTTTTTTTTTTTTTTTTTTAATTTAGACACTGCGTTTTACTAGACACTGCGTTTTATTATAGACACTGCGTTTTATTCACACACTGCATTTTTTTTAGACACTGTTCTTTTGGTGAGACACTGCTGATTTTATTAGACACTGTCTTTTTAGTAGGACACTGCATTATATTAGACACTGTCTTTTATTAGACATGCGTTTTACTAGACACTTAGCGTTTTATTATTTAGACAACTGCGTTTTTATTAGACACTGCGTTTTATTAGACACTGATTCTTTTATTAGACACTGTCTTTTATTAGACACTTGTCTGTAATTAAACCTGCGTTTTATTAGGACACTGCGTTAAATTAAACACTGAGGTTTTATATTAGTACCACTGCATTTTATTAGACCACTGCGATTTATTAGACACTGCGTTTATTAAAAACTGCGTTTTTATTAGACACTGTCTCTTTCATTTAAACACTGCGTTTTATTAGACACTGCGTTTTATTAAACACTGCGTTTTTATTAGACACTGCTTTTTCTTTTATATTATTAAAACCACTGCGTTTTATTAAACACCGCGTTTTAGTAGACACCGTGTTTTTATTAGACACTGCGCTATATTACGACACTGCGTGTTTTTAAACACTGCGTTTTATTAGACACTGTTGTTTTATTAAACACTGCGTTTTATTGACACAGCATTTTATTTGCACTGTGTTTTATTGGACACTGCGTTTTATTAGACACTGTCTTTTTTATTAGACACTGCGTTTTATCAGACACTGCGTTTTATTCGCCACTGCGTTTTATTACGACCACTGCGTTTTATTAGACACTGTTGTTGTTGTTTTTATTAGACACTACGTTTTATTCGAAACTTCGGCGTATAACTCCGTACCCTGCCCCAGCCAGTCTATTTCACCCGATATTTTTTCTTCTTTTCAATACCAGGTATCACTTGTACGAGCGACACTTTGTCCAGTTTCGCCTTGACTAAATTTAACAAGGAGTCCTTAAATGTGCTCCGAGAGCTTTCAATAAAAAAAAAAAAAATCTGTTGTATCTAGCAAGCCTCACACTCATTCACCATTTGGACTCTGCATGTCAGCATCTATCTATCCAATCCAGTTTGGAACTTTTGAACTTAAACTTCTGAACTCCCCCGAACTTGAAGCTGCAGAACTGCCCCCCCCCCCCCCCCCCCCCCCCCCCCCTCCCCACCCCATTATTTCAAATTGCGTAGTTTGAATGCACCTTCACAGGTTCCTTCTTTCTGTAGAGAGGATGGTTGAAAGTGATGTCATCATAGCCTGAAGCTTTTAAGGACAGTCTTTCCTTGAGCAAAGTACCGACCAGCTCTTAACAGAACAACTCGGTTGTGTTCAACGTACCCACAGAACATCTTACAACTTTCAAGCGAGTTGGGATGGGTTTATTAGACTTTTTTTTTTCATAATTAAGTCGTCAGGTCCATCACGAAGGGAACCATCATTCCACATCATTGAGTCTTTTCCAACCGTGCCATAGTACGAAAAGCAAAATAGGAAAAAGGGACAGATCTAACCCGCCCTTTCTCTCTTTCTCTTCTCCTTTCTCTCTCTCTCTCTCTCTCTCTCTCTCTCTCTCTCTCTCTCCTCTCTCTGTCTCTCCCTCTCTCCTCTCCCTTTCTCCTCTCTCTCTTCTCTGTTTGTCTGTCTACCTGTCCCTAGATATAGATAGATATAGATACACACACACAGATATATATATATATATATAATATATTATATATATCTCTATATATTTATATATATATATTATATATATATATATATATACAACAAACTTATAAATTCCAAGGATAAGTACGAGTACCGTTCAAGCACAATTACAAGAGCAGCTGGTGTTGCAAATGACTCTGACGATAGCCAAGCTCCGCTTGAAACAAATTTGTTAGATAATTTTAGCATCCTTTTAATACTTGTTTTACTACATGTTGCTCCCCAAGGGGTTGGAGCACTTATAGAATTGTTTTAGGCATTTTAAATATACATGATGATAAATATATATATATATATTTATATAATATATATATATATATATATATATATATATATATATATATATACTACCATCACACACATACAGATCGAGAGAGGGACGCACACACATTACAGAGAGAGCGAGAGAGATGAGAGAGAGAGAGATGAAGGCGGAGAGAGAGATGAGAATTGAGACGTATTTCACTAGATGGAGAGAGAGAGAGAGAGAGTGGGGGAGGGGGTCTGTCTGTTCGATTATCAATCGAAAAAGAAGGCTTGGATATTTATAATGCTTTACATGGATCTATTGGTGCTTTAGGTGTCAAATACAACATCAAACAACGACAACAACAATACCGACAAACCGGAAGCATACCCTTTTGTGCCCCACGTTACCCTTGTGCCCACGTCTCTTTGTGCCCAAACCTATGCAGTGGGAGTTTTGTGGGTAGGTACCCCCTTTTTATCAACAACAAACTGACCAGTGGTCAAAGCAATGTGTCAAGTGACCAGTAGTCAAGCAAGGTCCCAGACTGACCATGAGTCAAAGCGATGGTATGCAAAGTGACCAGTAGTCAAGCAATGGTCCCAGATGACATTGGTTCAAGCGATGGTAAAATTATCCAGTGGTCAAGTGTTGGTCAACTGACAGTGG
>JAFLJL010001783.1:2500-15000 GCA_018398815.1 Conus ventricosus | reverse complement strand
GGTGAGAGAGCCTTTCTTCACCATCACTGGACCTTTCCCCAGAGTCGACCAAAAGGCAGACAAAAAAAAAATGATAACCCGAAGGTGCATAAAACGATCGAGGTTTAATGATCGATATTCTAATTCAGCTTCTACCCGTTTAAACTTCTTCATCGTCTATACAAATAAGATAAAAGTAGTCGTTAAGACTTCGAGGTCCCACAGGAATCTTCACCATGATGTCCAACCACAGCCAGTATTTTCCCTCTGACGCATCAAAGACAGTACGCTCTCTGGTTAGCTAAAAGACCTATCGGTATTTCTTTTTCTGTTCTTTTTTTTGTTTCTTCCTTTCTTTCTTTCTTTCTTTTTTTTTTTCGTTTTTTGTTTCTTTCTTTTTTTTTTATATATTCTCGAGTTCTCTGAACGCAGTTGTTGACCCTGTGAGAGGTAGGAAGCCGACACCCTGTGAGAGGTAGGAAGCCGACACCCTGTGAGAGGTAGGAAGCCGACACCCTGTGAGAGGTAGGAAGCCGACACCCTGTGAGAGGTAGGAAGCCGACAGTTTTCCCACCAGTCTCGGAACGGAACTATTTTCAGCGCACGGGGACAAAAGCAGTGGCTGAACATAAGTGGATGAAATTTTCCTTTTGACTCCAAGCCTTTATAAGACAACATTCATCATATTCCTGTCAAAGATGAAGTGGATTTTAAACGGACAAAGAAACTGAATTTGAAACTAGACTATTTAAGCTTCGTCTTTGTTGTTGTTTTTTGGGTTGTTTTTTTTTGGCCTATATATATTAATATACAAATATAAATATATATGACAGGCTACGTGCCACGTCGAATTCTGCACATTTCCTCGCACTTTGCAGCAAAACCTGACGACACAGACCTGTTGGACAGCTGTTTGAGGAGGATTGTGCATCGCTGCACACACACACACACACACACACACACACACACACACACACACACACACGCACACACACACACACACCAAACCACATCTGCAACAGGCCAATGACCTCTGCTGCCTAGTGTCTGTGGTCTCAGCATCAGTCTTCAGAAGGTAAGGGGTGGGGGTGATTCCCGCCCGCCTGCCACAGACCTTCCCTCTGCCTGAACCTAGCAGCGTGATGGAGGGGACGAACCTGACTCCGTCTCGGGAGAGGGACCAACATCCCGCCGGCAGTATCGACGATGATGGAGTAACAGACTGGCAAAAAGTTTAGACTATCCTTTAGCCGTCTGTGGACGCGAGCGTGCAATGAAGTTGGACAGATCATTAATTAAGACCAGGCTCAGGAGTTTGCCATGCAGTTGTCCTTTAGGGCTCGGTACTATTCTGTCGGTGCTGTCGATGGCTGCTTGCGGGCAGTCTGGAATACTGGGCCCTGATGGTCGTGGGCCCTAATGGCATTTTCCGGTCCTAACTTCCTTCCTCTCACATGGACATTTTGGTCGGAGAGCAAACTTGAGCCACCGGGCTCTCCCCTCATTTTCAGCCGTCTTATTTGCAGGAGAAGCTCGGATGTACCAGGATTACAGTGCCCCTTATAGAAGGGCTACCTCGTTTCCTGTCTACTCCGACCGGTACAATGAAAATGACATGCAATCAGTATAATGGACGAAAGGAAATAAGAGCAGAGCAGAGAGGAGAGAGAGAGAGAGAGAGAGATGTACACACACTTCATTCCATCACTATAACCGAAGCAGAGGTAGTCCATTCAAGAATACCAATAACTTGTCGGTAGCAGAGGTGAGGCGAAGTCTTAGTTTAGAAAAACCCCTTCCACCATTGATGTAAACGTCGCGGTTTGGTGCTTTCAAGGACAGAATGGTTTCTCTTCCTGAAGGGCCCAGTCAGTGAACTGACACAAAGGGGAGCCTCTGCCAAACGTAAATTTTCCCCCTCCCAAAACCCTTTTCCCCAAAGTCTAGGACTTGGGTTTGTTACACCAAAAAGAAGAACCAGCCAGCCCCCCATTGCGCAGGGGTTTGGAGGGGCGGCCCAAAACGGGCTCGTTGATGGTGGGGCGGGTTTCCGTTTCCCATCAAAATCATTTTTTGCTGGGATTTTTCGGCCCGCCCGGCTCCTCCCAAAAGGGGGGCTTGCTGGGGAGAGTCGGGTCCGAAAAGTCAAATTTCCTTCTACAAAATTTAGATGAATCGTAAAGGGGTTGTTGTTTCAAAATTTCCCTTAAACAAACTCTGCAGGTTTTCTGTATCTCTCGGGTTGGGTTTGTCTTTTTGGGGTTTGTTTGAAAAAAAATGAAAAAAACGGGCCCTGACTGATTTGGGAATTTTTCGAAATTTCTTAAATTCTTTAATCTTTCATCATCATCGCATCCATCATGGGTCGATCAGCAAAAAAAAGGTATTAAAGGCGGGGCCCCCTTCATACCCAGCTCTTGTAGTGATTTTCCAAAATTTCATACCCACCCCCTTGTTGAGGGTTTAAACCCTTGGTGGGTTTCGGTCGTGATCGTGGGTTTCGCAAATTTTTCGGGGCCCGACGACGTTGAAAAAACAGGGTAAAGCCCCCCAGGAACCTCACTCCCTGACACCGGGGGCTACGCATTTGTTATCAGGGGCAGGGGTTTTGTAGGTGGGGGCCTATTTGTATTGATCGGGAACAGGCCCCCCTAAATACCCCAAAGTAAATCCATAGCATTTGCATGTCTGGTTTTGTGCAGTGGTTTCCCTTTATGCGACTTCATGATTATTGGTGCTCCTCTGTCAGTGCAGTGGATTGCCTTATAGGGCCCTTCATAATTTTTGGGTGCTCTCTGCCCCGTGCAGTGTTCATCTAGGCAGTGGTTTGCCTTATGCATTTTTATAATTATTGGCTGCTCTCGGGCCGATTGCCGGTCCCGGGTTTGCCGAGGGGAAACGCCGGGAAATGGCTTAAAGGGGGAACCCGGGGGGAACGGTTTTTAAAAGGCCCCCCCTTTGGGGTGTTGTAGAAGGGCCCCCTGGTTTGAGAAGAAAGGCCCCCCTTTTTGTGGTGTAAAGACCCCCCTTTGGGTGGGTAGAAGGGGGTCCCCCTGGGGGTTGGTGTAGAAGCGGTGCCCCTGATGGGGTTGTAGAAGGGGGTCCCCCCTGTTTGGTGGTGTAGAAGTGGTCCCCCCTAAAGGGGTTTGGTAAAAGTGGTGCCCTTAATGTGGTGTAGAAGGGGTGCCCTTGTGTGGTGTAAAAAGGGGGTTCCCCCTTGATGTTTTTTGGAATGGTGCCCCTGATGTGGTTAAAGTGGTCCCCTTGATGAGGTATAGAATTGGGGGCCCTTGGTGCCCTTGATGGGGTGTAAAGGGGTTTCCCCCTGATGGGTGTAAAAGTGGTCCCTTGATGGGGTTTGAAAGGAAAGTGGTGCCCCGGGATGTGGTGTAGAAGGGGTTTGGCCCCCCTGATGTGGCTTTAGAAGGGGTGCCCCTGATGTGGTTTTTTGTCCGGAAAAAAAAAAGGGAAAACCCCAAAGTCGGGGTCAGTCCCCAACCCCAGCTCAACTGGGCATAACCCCAAAGCAAACATTCGGGGGGAAAAGGCAAAACGGCCGCAGTGTGGGGTCACCAATTAAGCACGGCGGGAGGTTTATTTTTAGTCCAAACAGGGAGACAGCACTTTTCCCAGACGACTAAGCCGTTTGCCCCGACGCCTCGATGGGGTCTGGCCCAGACGGGTCTCGGCCCCTGGGTCAGATCATCCAGCCAATTTGAAAGGCCAAGGGGCCCCAAAATTTAAAAGTCGACGTCCCCAAAAGGGAAAGGGGGGGGAAGGTACTGGTAGTGGGGGGGGGAAATCTAGCTAATTTTTTAAAATTTGCCCATTGACCCCCACAGAGAAAAGGGCGGGTAGATGTGCTGCCCAGTTTTACTTTTAACCAATAAAAATGAGAGGGGGGGGCCAAACCCAGAAGAAGGCGCGAAAATACTGACCAAATGGTACTCCCCCTTAAAACAGAGGGGTTTAGGATATGATAGGAATGGGTGAGTGAGGGAGGGGAACAACAGAGAAAAAGGAGAGAGAGAGAGAGAAGGGGGAGAGAAGAGAGAGAGAGAGAGAGAGAAGAGAGGAGAAAGAGAAGAAAAACCAAAGAGAGGAAGAGGTTTTTGGTGTGGGCTCTCCCTACAGAAGAGAGGGAAAAGAAAAAAAATGAAGAGAACCGAGCTGTAGCTTTGCACCTTTGGGGGAGTCTGCAGGGGGGGGGGACTAAGGAGAAAAAGGGGAAGAGAGAGAGTTTTAACTGATAAGAAAAAAAAAAAAAAGAAAGGAAAAAAAAAAAAGGAAAACCCAACCATGTCCTTTTGATAGAGCGGGAACTAGAAAGGGGAGGGGATTTGCAATGCTTTAAAAGCAGGAAAAAAGGGAAAGGAAAAAACAGTCGATGTCTGATGTCACTTTTCAATTAAACCCCGGGGGTTTTCAAACCTCATACCGGGCCCGCGTCACTTCGTAAAGCAAACCACGGGCCCAAACGCCACACCAGGGGGCAAACCCAACCAGTCCCAAAAAAAACAGCCCCAACCTGACCATGCCAGATTTCCAACCTGACCAGTCCCAAGCAGTTGTTCGCGTTTGTGAAATTTACAGGGGAAAGAAAAAAAAGAAAAAAAAAAAGAAAGAAAAGAAAAAAAAGTGTTTGTGAATATTTAAAATTTCCCCGGGCCCAGGAAAAAGAAAAAAATTTAATTATCCCGGGGTTTAGTTATGATATTTAGATAAATGGTTTTGTGAAGTTAAAAGGGAAAGGAGAATGTTTTATTTTGTTTGACCCCTTTAATGCATTGTTTTTTGTTCTATGATCATGTGTAGTAAAAGTTATAGACTTTATTTGTGGTTTGATGTGACAAAATGCAGGGTTTTTGGGAATAAATTTTGAAAAGAAAGCTGTGTGTGTTTGGGTGGGCGCTGCCCTTCCTCCACTGACATCCCCCAAGGTTGACAATTTAAAGGGCGACCCTGCCGGGAAATTCGGCCCATTTATTATAATTGTTAAAACTTCTAAGAGGGAAGCGGGGTGGGTTTCCCAAGTTTTTTTAACCCAAAAAAAAGGGGTTAGTGTCTTACTGTATGTTTCCAAGATAGAAAAATTTACTGGGGTTTGGCATTGTTTCCAAGTTTTTTAACACTGGGCTTGGCATTTCAGCCCCAGATTTACCATTTCGCCCCAGATTGCCTATAATTCGTCTCATAGTTGGGTCAGGCGCTGGGCGTCTTAAAAAAAACTAATTACGTTGTCCCAAGCTAATATTATCTTCTTTAGGTTTTTTGCTTTAAAGTCACCCCGGTGTCGGTAGCCACCATTTGGCTGTCGTAGTAAAAAAATCTTGTTAAAAAAAAAAAAAAAAAAAGAGATTAATGGGGACAAAAAAGAACACTCCAAATTGAACAAACTTGTGACGTCGCCGTGATTTGGGCCCTATTTTGGGGGGAGAAGGTTGCGGGGCTTTTCGTTAAAACCCCCAACAAAAAAAGGAAAAGGGAGTTTAAACGAGCGGAAAGACCCCCGTGTTGCAGTAAAAATTGCAGAGCGGGAAAAAGGGCTAAAAAATCAAAAAAACAGAAAGTTTTTACGCGGGAAAACAAAAGTTTAAAGGATTCGGGGCTAACGAAAACGCAGGAAACAAAAAGATTAACGCAGGAAACAAAAAGATTAAGGATTCAATTTGAGTTGGAGAGACAAAAAAATAAAAAGGGAGACCCCCATGATGGTATTTTCATTTTCCCCAGGGACCCTGTGCGCAGTTTTGCCCCTCAAACCAAAGTTCCCAAAAATTTCCCTCTGAAGGAAAGATTTGATTGATGCATACATCACCCCTTTTTTAAAACTTTTGGGCTACCAGCGGGGTTTGGGCCCTTTCCCAAAAAGGGGTGGGCAGTCATTTTGTCAGCGTTTTGCGGGAAAAGGTTTAAAACAAAAATTTTCATGCGTTCCCAGAAAGCCCAAACAATCTGTTTTTGGGTGCTGTGAAGGGTCGTTGATGAAGGGATTTGACCCCCACAGGGGAAAGGGGTTTAGAAAAAAATTTTGATCAGCTAATTGAAAGGGAGGTGAAACGAAACACCAGTTTGGTGCCCCTTTGATCACTATTTTGAAAAAGGGTTTGAGTTGAGTGGTACGAAAAAAGGATTCGCTGAATTAAAGACCCTGGTTTTTGGGGGAACAGTTTTTGGGTCAGGTTGCAGTCCAAAATTTAACTATACTTTTGAAAAAAGAGACAGCCAGAACAGGGGAGTTGCTAAAGGGTTACAGGGGTGTTAGGAGGCACGTTTGGGCATTTAAGGGCAGGAGAAACGGGTCCCCAGGCACAGGGGGGAAGATTTGAAAGGAGACAAAGGGATTTTCTCAAAGTCTGAAAAACCCATGGGGGGGCAGAAAGGGGGACAAAAGGGCCCAATAGGTGTTTCTTTTTGTCACAAAAAAGGGACTTGTGGCGGGGGAAATTGTCGCATGGGGTTTCCCAAAAGGGGAAAGGCACCCCTTGCAAGAGGGGAAAAAGGGCCCCAAGGGGAAACAAACCTGCAGGGGAAACCAAAAAAAAAGGGGAAACCCAATCAGAAGGGGGTTTTAAAGTGCGGCCAATGGCTAGAAACGGGACACAGTCATTTAAGGGATGGGGGACTAGGTGAGTGGTTTCATTACCAGGGGAAGAAGGGGGGTTTTGGCCGCAGGGGTAAAGGTTTTTACAGACACGGGTTTTGTTCATTGGGGGTTGTAGTAAAAAAAACGCGGGTTTCGGGGAAGGGGTTTTGGACGGGGAAAATCCAGACCTGTATTTAAATCGTTGGCACTGTGAGGGAGTTTCCAGTTCCCCAAAGATAGAAGTACGTCCCAAAATTCCCAGGCGAGTTGTCTGGGGCAAGTGATGGGGAAACCCCTTTTTTGAAATTTTATCATTGGAAATATTCCGGGTTTCAAAGGGGTCCAGGGGATCCCGGTTGTTTTACTGCTAAAAGGGGCAGCCCGTTTTAAACACGGGGCAAGAAGAAAGGAAAAAAGGGGGAAAAAAAAGTTAGTCGTTCCCGCAAGGAAGCAGGCATAGATGTTCGCCCCGATGAGTTTAGGGCCCCGCGCAAAGGAAAAAAAGGGCCCTTCGCCGGAAGGGCTTGGGGGAGTTGGCAAAAAAGGGGGAGAGAAACGGTGGTTAAAAAGGGGGTGAGACAGAATTTTGGTGAAAAGGGTTGTTTTTACCGCGTGTTCACCAAGGGGGAAGAAGGTTTAAATTTACAACTCAGTTTTGAGGTAACCCGCCTGTTATCGGGACACTGTCCCCTGTCATGGGGGCCCCGATCCCCTCAAAGGGGGTCATCTTTTGGCACCAGCAAAAAGCTGCCCAATCTTTTATGATTTTTCATTGGGGAGGGGGAATGGCAGACATAAAGCCCGGGTTTTGCATTCAAAGGGATTGTGTCAAAAAAGGGCAGCCACAAGAGGGGTGAAAAGGAAGGGCGCCTCTTAAAAAAACCCCCCTTTTAAATTTTCAAACCAAATTTAGGAGGGTGGCGTTTTATCCGCTTGGCCCGATTCACCCCCGTTCCAAAGGTGGGCCCCAGGTTTTTGGGTTGACGCTCTTTGGGCTACGGACCGATATCCAGAAGCCCGTGCAAATTTAAAGGGTAGAAACCCCCAAAAGGGCGCTGAAGGGCTGGTAGAATTTTTTTCTCCCGTTGGGGGGCCGTCAAAAAATTCCCCAGTGACAGAGGGCCAAAAGTTCACCCTCAGGCGTGAAAGGGGGGAGGGGAACAGGCGCAGGGATCACACATCTTTCACCCCACCCCATCCCCCCCCCCAATGCAATGGCTTTTGGGGGGAAAGATTCAAATTTTTGTTCTGAAGGGGGTCCCTTAAAAAAGCTTGTGGGGGGGAAAAAATTGGGGGCCCCTTTCTTTTCCCGCCCGGGACTGTTTTTGCCCACGGGAAAACCCCCCAGGGGAGCACAGGCCTTTTTACCATTTGAGCTGCTGTATGGGGGCGACAGTTCGGGGACCGGTGTATTCTCCCCAAAGGCGTGGTCCGGAGAAAAAGGAGTCAGAAGAGGGCCCCAAAACCACTTTTTCAGTATGTGGTGGGGCTTTCCCCCAAAAGGTAGAGGGGGACGTGTAAGGGTTTTCAAGGGAAAGTTTGCAGGAGGGTAGGGGGTCAGAAAGCAATTTTGACAGGAAGGTGAGGAAGCCCAATTCCTCAAGGGGGAGATCAAGTCCTGTTTCTGCTTCCCCCCGGATACAACAAGGGTGCTGTTTCATGGGAAAAGGGCCATTTTACCCTCATTTTAAAGGTAGATCAGGACTTTCCGAAATTTATGTGAATGGGAAAATCAAAACTTTTCCATTTCGAATTTCTCCGCAAATATATTCAGCGGAGACTCACACATAGGGGGGCCCTTTATTGATGGGGGTGAAGGAGACCCAGCGAAAAAAGGGGGGGATTTTGTTGCCTTTAGTTTTTCCCAAGGGGAAGAGTCCCAAAAGGGGTGTTTCATTGGGAAGAAGGGCTAGCAGTAGGGACGGAGGGGTTTTTGGGGGTCCCAAAAACAGTATAGGGCCCCCTCCCTGACTGATTTAAAACCCGGAGGACAACTCTAAGGCTTGTACGGTGGAGGGGAACATCGCAAAAACCCCCTACAAGGGGAAACCCCCACCCCCAAACCCGTATCCACCCAAAAAAGGGGACGAAAGGGGGAGGTGGGAAAAAAATGGGGACCCTTTGGGGGGATTGAACCGCCAAAACTTCGTATAGTGCACCCCCCCCCGTCCCCTTTGTGAGGAAAAAAATCGGTGAGGGATCGATTCGTTTTTGACTATAGACGTCTGAACAGTGTCAAAAAAAGGTCGATGCGAAATCATTCCGAAAGTGGAAACCTGTTTTGCTCAGATCGCCAAAAGCAAGGGGCAAGTATTTCACCCGGATAGATCTGAGCGGGTTAAAGGCAGATAGCCTTTTAGTGGGCTCAAAGGAAGTCACAGCATTTCTCCACTCCCATGGGGCCCATTACCGTGGCGGACTTCCCTTTTGGGATGGTAACGCACCTGCATTTTCTCTCGGATGAGAGGAAGTTATTGGGCGGGTTTTTTGGAAACCCTAGTGAATTTCATTGGGGTGACATTTTGAACCCTCTGGAGAATGGGAAAGGGGCATATGAGGCCGCTAGGAAACAGTTTTAGGGGAGGTTTAGCGAGCCCAAAACTCACAGCCCGCCCCAAAATGCCAGATTTGGGTTTTTCCCCAAACCTGGGGGTTCCTAGGTTTTGTTGTAGGGGGGCACACAAAACAGCCAGAAAAAAGGGGAAAGGGGGTGAAAAATGATGAATTTAGAGAGACCAAAGACCAAAACAGAAGGGCAGGAGTTGCTAGGGTTTTTTTGGGTTTTTTTAAAAGGGAGTTTTTTTCCCAAAAAACGCAGGGAAACACGAGTCCTCCATATTTTGGGGCAAGGAGGGAAACCGGGAGTGGGGCCCAAAAGGTAAAACGCGGGAGAGCAAGCACCCCGCAGAAAAGGCTAAAAACGACTAGGTTCCCGCCCTCTTGAAGCTACCGGAATTTTGTTAAACCATTTTTGTTGCGTAAATGCATCAGGCGGTGGAGAAAGGGGCAGTATTTTTTTGCAGGGGCACCGGGAAAGGGGCCCGGGTTTCCCCGTGAAGTAAACTGCAGGAAGCTGACGAAATGTGGGAAGGGGACGCCCCGGTAAAAAAGGGAGTGTTTTTGGGTGTCGTGGGGCTTGCAGAACTTTTACAAATACTTGTATGGGAAAAAGTTCGTAAAGGGGACAGATCATCAACCCTCAAAAACCTGCAGGAGGCGGGAGCTGAAAAAAGCAGGGTTTCTGCGTTGGCAATGGCCTGCGCCCTACAGGTATCCCAGTTTTAGTACATTCCAGGTCGACGAATGTAGGGGGCGACTATTTTAAAGGGGCCCTGTAGTCCCAGCAAACCGCAATCAGGGAAAGGGCAGTCCCTATCCGGGGGCATTTTTGGGGTACTTTGTAAAAATATGTGTTGTTTTCGTTATGTTGATTGGGTATGGGGTTTTTATTCCCAAATTTTGGGTATGGTTTATTATTTTTTTGTGAGATTGGGTTTATGTAAAATTGTTATGTTTGGAGCGTACCCGTCGCTTGTGGAGTAATGCCTGTTTGCGGGTAAAAATGAGGATGGGAAATTTCCCCGTGAGGGGTGGGCATGGATGTTTTAATTTAATTGTGGGTTTTCATAGTAGGGTTTTGGAGAAGATTTTTGGCAAATCCCCAGGTAGGGGAATTTTCATAGGTGCGCACAGAGGTTTTCCCCAAAATGGTTTTAAATTTAAAGGGAAGAGCGCAGGGCAATGATAACTCATTAAGGTTTGGGGGTTTAATAATGATATATCTTATAATTTTTTTAAAACCGGGGTTTTTTTAAAGTATTTTGCAAAACTTTGCACGTGTAGCTGGTTTTTTCCCGCAGATTCGGGTTTTTGTCTTTTTTGGGACCGTTGTTTTTTAGACCCAAAGGGGGAGCATAGTTTTTTGCAAGGGGGGAAATTGTTTAGGGACAAAAAAAAGGGAAAACCCCAAGTCGTGGTCCAGTCCCCCGCCGCCTCCAAAATGGGAAAAACCCCAAATCCAAAAATTTTTGGGCGCCCCGGCCCGACGGGCCCCATGTGTCGGGGTCAGCCAATTTTAAACCGGCGGGAGGGGGAATTTTTTTGTCCCACATGGGACAGCATCATTCCCCGACAAAACTAAGCCTTGACCGACCCTCGAAAGGTCCCGGGCAGAAGGGGGCTCCCGGGGCATGGGGCAGGGCCCCATCCCCCAATTTGTAGGGGCCAGTGTCCACAATTTTGTTGACGTCGCCGGAAAGGGGGAGGGGGGAAGGGGACTGTTTTGGTTTGGGGGTGAAATTTTAGGCCCAATTAAATTTAAAAGACCAAAGACCCCAAGAGAGCAAAGGGAGGTTTGAATTTTGACTTTTTTTCATGGATTTCATTTTCCCAAAAAAATGAGAGGGGAGGGGAACCCCCAGCAGAAGGGGCGAAAAAAATGACCAAGGTACCCCCTTGGACGATGGGTTTAGGATAAGTTGGGGAAAGCGTGAAGGGGGGGGGGGGGGGAAACGAACCAGAGAGAGAAGGAAAAGAGGGGAGGGGATAGAAAGGGGGAGAGAGGAGAGAGAGAGGAGGGAAAAAAAGGGAAAAGGGAAAAAAAACCTAGAGAGAGGAAGAGGTTCTGGGGGTAGGCTCTCGCCCACAGAAGAGCAGGGGAAAGAGAGGAGTGAAAAGAACCGAGCTTTAGCATTAGAAACCCTAGGAGGCTGCAAAGGAAGGGCTAAAAGGAGATGTGGAGAGGAGAGAGTTTCCCCAAATGAAGAAAAGAAAAAAAAAGGGGAAGGAAAAGAAAGGAAAAGCCCAAACCCTGTCCATTTTTAAAAGAAACAGACTAGAAAGAGAGAGAGAGTGCAAATTGGCCCCTTTAAACCCGGGGGAAAAAAAGGAGAACCGATCGAAGGGCTGAAAGTCACTGTTTAAAACTGAACCCGGGGGTTTGGGCCCCATACCTGGGGAGCGTCAAATTTGTCAAGCACAACCCCCGGCCCCAAAGCCAGCGCCTCGGTCTACCTGACCATTTCCAGCAGTCCAAACCCGACCAGTGCCAAACCGTCCAACCTGGGCCCGTGCCCGTTGTGTCGCGTTGTGGGAAAATGCCCGTTTAAAAGAAACAAAAAAAAAAAAAAGAAAAAAAGGAAAAAAAACAGTGATTCGTGAAAAGTTTAAGAAACCTGGCCCGGTAAAAATAAAAAATCTATTTATACCCGGGTTTTGTTAATTTAGATTTTTGAAAAAAGGGTTTTGTGAAGTTCAAGGAAAAAGGGAAAAGGTTTGACTCCATATGCATTGATGTTTGGTTCTATGATCATGTGTAGTAAAGTTATAGACTTTTACTGTGGTTTGATGTGACGATGCATGATATATGAATGAGATTGTAAGCAAGCTGTGAGTGTGTTTGGCTGTGCGCTAGTCCTTCCTCCACTGACATACCCCGAGGTTGACAGTGTAGAAGCGGTGCCCATGATGTGGTGTAGAAGCGTGCCCCGATGTGGTGTAGAAGCGGTGCCCCTGATGTGGTTTTAAGAAGCGGTCCCCCTGATGTGGTGAAAGTGGTGCCCCTGATGTGGTGTAAGGGGTTGCCCCTGATGTGGTGCAGAGGTGGTGCCCCTGATGTGTGGCAGAGAGGGTGCCCCTGATGTGGTGTAGAGGTGGTGCCCCTTATGGGTCTAGAGGGGGTGCCCCTGATATGTGTAAAAAGTGGTGCCCCGGGTGTGGCAGAAACAAAGAAATCTTTTTTTGATATGGTTTCCAGGGACTCAATACACCAACACGTATTTGAACAAAGGGGGAGGGAACAGGCGGGGGACGAAAGGTAAATCTGTAGCATCACAGTGATATTATTTTCTCTTACCCCAGAACGAGATCAGCTCGCTGTTTCCCCCGCATCAATAGATCCCTCTTTTCGATTCTTCCCCGTCTGATACTCCCCAAG
>JAFLJL010001781.1:22500-27500 GCA_018398815.1 Conus ventricosus | reverse complement strand
GTCTGTGTCGTGTGTGTGTGTGTGTGTGTGTGTGTGTGTGTGTGTGTGTGTTGTGTTGTGTTGTGTGTGTGTGTGGTGGTGTGTGTGTGTGTGTGTGTGTTGTCGTCGGTTTAATGTCCTTCCACTACAGTGATTCAGACAGTTTTATGTGTGGTGAATGAAGTATGTAAGTGATTGAGTGTATTAATATGTTAATGATAGAATATCACACCCTTTCCCCCCCTTCCCCCCCTCCCCTCTATCCCTCTTCCATTTGATCAAAACAAAATTATGTAACTGAGTAGAGATAAGATCTAAAGATAAAAGCCAATTGAACTACTTGACAAACATTTGCAAATTGACTCAAGAACATACGAACTGTTTAAAATACTTGTAAAGGCAAGGAAGTCGATCCATCAGTGTAACCATCAATACCCGAATTTGTAAAAAGTTCTCTTGCTCTTGGGCATTGAATTAGTAAATGACTGATACTTAAGGTTTCCCCACACATACATTTAACGTTATGACAATATTTTGTTTTCAATGCGTTCAAGCGAAATCTATGGATTAAGCTTTCAATCTCCCTAGACGAGAAAGAGACTTGTTTGTACGTTTTCCCCTTGTACCCATCATTAAACTTTACACAGTTGTGATAATATTGGACGTCCGAGTTCATCAGTAATGTTTTACCTTTTTCTTTTGACGTTGAATTTATAATTGAAAAACATTCTTCAAATCTAAAGGAATGTTAAGTGGTATTGCGTAATTGACATTTTGAGCTGCTTTTCTTGCTAGTTGATCTACGCGCTCGTTGGGTACAATACCACAATGAGAGGGGATCCAACAAAAAGTAACAGTAATGCCTTTCAAGGATAAAAGATGAATGAGATGATGAATTTCTAATATCATATCAAGACGAATTGAAGGACATGCAGACTTAATCGAGGGGATTGCTGCTTTCGAATCAACACCTATCATAATTTGGGAATTATTTATTGGAAAATTTAGGATGAAATCTAACGACTTAAGTATAGCAATTAATTCGGCACTAAATATCGATAACTGTCTACCAAGATAGAAGAGCTTTTCTATTTTGAAACTAGGGATTATGAAGGCTGCTCCCGTGTTATCATTTCTAGCACTGAGCCATCTGTAAACATTTTCAAATGGTGATTGTAGTTACTTTCTAATGAGCGTAAACAGATGTTCTTAAGGTATGTGGACAATCTTTTTTTGATACATCTGTATAATCTATATCAAAGGAGGCTTTACTTTGTTCCCATTTTGGAATAGGTGAATATGTGGGCTTTTGGGCAATGTTGTTTTTATCTATTTTAGTATCCTTTAGAAGATCGGAGGAAAACGAGTAAATAGACCTAGTTGATAGTATATTTTGGGCACGTTTTCCGAAATCCTCCTCTGATTTTAAACATACTTCTTCTGAGCTAAAACTGTTTGTGAAAAGCTCTTTAAGATAAATTTTGAAGTAGAAGCTTTCCGAAGTTCTGCAAGAGGTAAGATTCCTACCTCATTATACTCCCTAAGTTAGATGTATGTGTGGGAACCCCAAGGGCAATTTTATAAGCTTTGCAATCAGTACTCTGAAGTTTATTTAACAGGTATTGAGGAGCATTAAAGAACACTTCCTGAGCGTAAGTTAGTCTTGAGCGTATAAGGGCAGTTGCTAAGATGGATAATGATTTCGAATCCTGTCCCCAAGATTGTTTGCTAATTATTTTTAGGAAATTCAAGCTCTTTCTTGCTTTGTTTAAAATATATTCAATATGAGCGTTCCAAGATAACTTACTACTTAAGATAACACCCAAAAATTTGACACTTTTTGCATAGTTTAAAACAATGCCATCCAACGTGAAAGTAGGAAGTTGTCCTGGATCGTAACCAGCATTAAAAAGAATCATATTAGTTTTTTTCTGGGAAAGAGAAAGACCATTTACATTTAAAAAATAACTGATCTTATTTAATTCAAGTTGATACTTTATTTTGATGTAATTTAATGATCTTGATGGTGTATTTCTTTTCATTGTCACTTTTGTCCATAGGCATATATCATCAGCAAATTGAGCCACTTCAGTATCTTTAGAAAGACCTTTAGGGAGGTCAGAGATTAAAATATTAAATAATATTGGGGAAATTACTGAACCTTGGGTAAACCCATTTGTAAGGGTCTTGGGTTGGAATACGTATTTCCTATTTTTGCTTGAATGTGCCTACCTTGTAGAAAATCTTGAATAAAATTGTATAGTTCCCACTGATTCCGATATTCTTAATTTTGTACATTAGTCGTTTGTGCCACACTTGTTCATAGGCTTTACGAATGTCAAAAAAAGTAGCGAGGACGTTCTTACGACGTGCAAATTGATGTTTTACGTGTGTTGTAAGTTTTACTAAGTGCTCAATTGTAGATCTGCCTGCTTGGAATGCAGCTTGGTTGATAGGAATGATGCAGTTTTTATTGCAATGATGAATTAGCCTTTTTAACACTATCTTTTCCATCAGTTTACACGTGTTAGAGGTTAATGATATTGGCCGATAGCTGTTTATATCACTGAGTGGTTTTCCTTTTTTATGAATAGGAATTATAATTGAGTGTTCCAAATTAGGGGCATTTTGCCACTGTCCCAACATTTTTGGAAAAACAAATGTAGAAATTTTATGACATTTTGGGGGAAATGACTTAATATTTCATTTGAAATGCCATCTAATCCACTGATGTCTTTTTATTTAGATTAATAATGCACTCATTGACTTCCTGCAATGTTATAGCAGAATTTAGATAGTGATTTTCTGTTGGTTTTGGGCTATCATAGATGTTTTCCTTTTCTTCACGTTCGCGGGTTTTTTCTTGTCCAAGGATAAGCTGTTAATGCTACTGTTGTATGCAAATAAGTCAGCAAAT
This sequence comes from Conus ventricosus, assembly GCA_018398815.1. Classification (NCBI taxonomy): domain Eukaryota; kingdom Metazoa; phylum Mollusca; class Gastropoda; order Neogastropoda; family Conidae; genus Conus; species Conus ventricosus. Next base: position 24,604 of record JAFLJL010001781.1, on the reverse strand, counting down.
GCTTCAGATTTATCAAAATTGACGGAAATTGATATTGTTTTAATTTGATCGGACAATGTGGAAAGCTAACTCCATTTTTTCATTGTTTTTAATTGAGTCCAAACTTTTTGAATGTCTTTATAGTTTGATACCTCATTTTGACATACAGACGACCAATACTGCCGTTTTGCTTGTGCAATTATTCTATTTTGGTAATTTTTCGCTCTTTTTTTCTCAAGAAGTTTTTCAGTTTTTTCCTTAGGATTTTTTTCTCTTTTGTATTCTTTGGTTTTTTTCTATTTTTTCTTGTTTTGCCTTTGACATATATCATTCCACCAGACATTACCCAAATGTTTTTTTGATTTACAGATTTTACAGTCGGAATTGATTCTTTTGCAGCAGAGTGTACTGCTTTCTGAAGATGATCATATAATGTATCGACATCTTGATTCTCAATATTTTCTATGCTCATGTTAAATGAACTGAGTAGATATGAAAATTTTTTCCAGTTAGCAAATTTATAGCAATATTTGGTAACTTTGTCATGTGTTACATCATTTGTTACAGGTCTCATATTTTCAAGAGAAATCTTAATAGGTAGATGGTCACTATTTAATGTATCGTCAAGTGTCAGCCAGTCACATGATATAGCTAGTTCAGGAGATATGAATGATAAGTCGATGGCACAAGGTTATGTTTTGGTTGTCTGGAATACGAGTAATACTGCCATCGTTGAGAAGGTAAAGAGAGGAGTCCACTATGTTTTCAATAAAACGGTTACTGGTTATTATTTGGCATCCCTTTTCCCAGAATGGGGAATGGGCGTTAAAATCACCAGTGATTAAATATTTGGTAGATGGGTCTGATTGAACAGACCGTACCCATTCTGTATTACGATCGTTTGGGCCCTGAGGTAGGTATACAGAAACAACTGTTACTACATTATGGTCAACTTGAATTCTGACTGCACATGAGTGCAATCCAGGAATGTCTAGTGGAGCAGGACTGGCACATGGAGCATATTTCTCATCTTCACGGACATATATTGCCACATTTATTTTTGCTTCATTATTAATGTTTGGATAATTGGTGGAAAATAATAATTAGGAAGCTTAGGTATTTATTTTTACTGACATTCAGTGATTGCAAAGCTAATATGTTGTATTTGACTTCAGATAGATGTTGTACTAGTTGATCTTTACTGGTTGTGATGGATCGACAATTCCATTGGAACACTTTAAAATCCTTAGCTATCATGCGTTCTATTAATAGATAAAACAAAATAAAATGAAGGTGAAAAAGCGATTAAATACAAATTATGCACTGAAAAGTAACTAACAATACAAAAAAAAATCACTATGATACGATAAACAATATTAGTTATGACAAGAACGAAAAAAGAACTGTACACAGAGAATGCACTCTATCAATGAAGGAAGATTGATCACTGTCCTGTTAGCGAATGCTTTAACTAACACATCAAAAAGAAAATCCCCCTAAATAGTCACTCAAGATGGAAGAACAGAGTCAACGGTTGAGATTTCCGCCAAAACTACACTAACGTATTTCTCTGTCTTTGGTTTAATACCAGGATGTAGGCCCACTGAGAATGTCAAACATGTTGTACCATGGACCACTGTATACAGCGAAGGGTTCGTGTCCTCTGGGTGGTGGATAGTTCCCGGGCTGCCACTTGTTTGACGTTCTCGCTGTCTTCCTCGGTTCTCCCAGAAGAGTTGTCGGATATGTCTTCCAACGTTCTTGCCAGCACGCTCGATCCTCGATGTGTTGGATGGAGATCGTCTTTGAGATACCATTTATTTGTTTGAAGGTTGAAATGAGAGACAAATGATATGTTTTTAATTCCAAATAGTTTTGTTGTTATCAATGCATTGAACAGCTCCCGCTTGACTTCTAGTTTTGAATCTCTGACAGGTGATAGCTTGCTAATAACAACCTTAACGTTGGGGTGGCTGGTGACAATGTTTTTGATGCACGAGGAAAACGCTTTGCTGGCAAGTTCAGGGTCCTTCTTTTGAATGTCATTTATACCGCAGTGGATAAGCACCGCATCCAATGGTTTTCTCATCCATGGAAAGAGTGGACTGAAGCGTCTGTGTAAGTT
>JAFLJL010001781.1:0-20000 GCA_018398815.1 Conus ventricosus | reverse complement strand
ACTGCATAAGTCGTCTTTTGTCATGACCATAGAGTCTGTCTTTTGTTCAGTGACTACATAGATGTCTGTCTGTTGTCATGACTGCATAATGTCTGTCGTTTTGCTGTGTCAGTGACTGCATAGATGTCTGTCTGTTTGTTGTGTCATGACTGCAAGATCTGTTGCAGTGACTGCATAGCTCTTCCTCTTTGTTGTGTCATGACAACATAGATGCCTCTTGTTGTTCAGTGACTCATAATGTCTTTTTTTTGTGTCAGTGACTGCATAGATGTCTTCGTTTCGTTGTGTCAGTGACTGCTAGATCTGTCTGTTGTTTCAGTGACTGCATAGATGCTGTCTTTGTAATCAGTGACACATAGATGTCTGTCTGTTGTGTCCAGTGACGGGCATAATGTTGTCTTTTTTGTTGTGTCATGACTGCATAGATTTCCTGTTCTGTTTTGTTGTTAAGTGACAAAGCATAAGATCTCTGTCTGTTTTTTTGTTTCAGTGCTGCATAGATGTCTGTCTGTTTTCTCAGTGACTCATAGATGTCTGCCTGTTGTGTCATTGACTGCATAGATGTCTGCTGTTGTTCAGTGACTACATAGATTGTCTGCTGTTGTGTCAGTGACTGCAAAATTTGTCTGCTTTTTTGTGTCCGTGACTGCATAATGTCTGTCTGTTTTTGTTTTCATGACTGCATAAAATTTTCTTCTGCTTTTGTTGTGTCGTGACTCATAGATGTCTTCGGGTTTTGTGTCAGTGACTGCATAGATTTTCTGCTCTTTGTTTTGGGTCAGGACTGCTGATTCTGTGTCTGTTTGTTTGTGTAAAGTGACTGCATAAGATTCTGTCTTGTGTGTCAGTGACTGATAGATGTCTGTTGTTGTGTCAGTGACTCATAGATGTCTTCTGTTGTGTCAGTGACTGCATAGATGTCTGTCTGATTGTTTTTCAGTGACTGCATAGATGTCGTCTGTTTGTGTCATGACCATAGATTCTGTCCTTTGTTGTTTTAGTGACTGCATAGATTCTGTCGTTTTTTTTCAGTGACTGATAGATTCTGTCTGTGTTCAGTGACTACATAATGCTGTTTTGTTTGTCAGTGACTGCATAGATTCTTGTTTTCCTTCAGTGACTGCATAGATGTCTGCCTGTTGTGTCAGTGACGCATAGATGTCCTGTTGTTTCAGTGACTGCATAGATGTCTGTCTGTTTGTTGTCAGTGACTGCATAAGTCTGTCTGCTCTTTTTGTGTCATGCTGCTAATTCTTCTTTTTTGTTCAGTAACTGCATAGATTCTGTCTCTGTTGTGCTCTCTGATGTCCTGGTCGTCTATTTGTTGTGTCATACTGCATAATGTCTGTCTTTTTTTGTGTCAGTGACTGCATAATGTCTGTCGTTGTGTCATGACACATAATTCCCTGTGTCAGGACTGCATAGATTCGCTGTTGGTTGTCAGATGCTGAATCTGCCTTGTTGTGTCTTGACCATAGAGTCTGCTGTTGTGTCATACTGCAAGATGTCTGCTTTTGTGTCAGTGACTGCATATTCGTCTGCTTTTTTGTCAGTGATGCATAGAGTGTCCTGTTGCGTGCTGCAAGAGTCTGCTTTGTTGTGCGTGACTCATAGTCGTCCTGGTCAGTAGATGAAAGTTGCTGTTGTGTCAGTGATGCAAATCTGTCTGTTGGGGGATGTGTTGTTGTCGTTGTGTCAGTGACTAAGATGTCTGTCTGTTGTTGTGTCAGGATCTAATGCTGCTGTTGTGGTCAGTGACTGCTTGTTGTCTGTGTGAGTGACTGTACTAGAGTCTGTCAGTTTGTTGTGTCAGTACTCATAGATTCTGTCTGTTTGTCAGTGACTGCTAATGTCTGCTGCTTTTTGTCAGTGAATGCATAGGATTCTCGCTTTGTGTGTCATGACTCATATTCTGTTTGTCGTGCTACTAGATTCTGCCTGTTGTTCATGACCTACTAATTCGCTCTTGTTTCAGTGACTTACATAATTCTGCCGTTGATTCGTGCACATTAGATGTCTGTCTGTATGTGTCAGTGACACATAGTTCTGTCCCTGTTGTGTCAGTGACTCATAATGTCTGCTGTTGTGTCAGGACACATAGTTCTTTGATTGTCAGTGACACATAGTGTCTGCCTGTTGTGATCAGTGACTCCATAGATTCGGTGTCCCTATGTGTCAGTGATAACAAGATTCCTGTCGTTGTGTCAGTGACTACAAGATGTCTGCCTGCATTGTTGTGTCAGTGACTGCATAGAGTGTCGTCTGTTTTGTTGGTGTCAGTGACTGCATAGATGTCTGCCTGCTTGTTGTGTCAGTGACTGCATAGATGTCTGTCTGTTGTGTCAGTGACTGCATAATGTCTGTCTGTTGTGTCATGACTGCAAGATGTCGTTTCTTTTGTTGTGTCAGTGACTGCATAGATAGTCTTCTGTGCTGACTATATGTTTTGTTGTCAGTAACTCATAGATGTCTGTCTGTTGTTCAGTGACTGCATAGATGCTTTTTAGACTACTAATGTTGTCTTAGTGCATGACTCATAGATGTCCTGTCTGTTTGTGTCAGTGACTACATAGATTTCTGCTTCTGTTGTTCAGTGACTCATAAAGTCTGCCTGTTGTGTCAGTGACTGCATAATTTTGTGTTTTCATGCTCATAGTTTCGTTGTGTCAGGACTGCAAGATGTCTGTCTGTTGTTCAGTGACTGCATAGATTCTGTTGTTGTGTCAGTGACATATTACTGCTGCTTTGTTGTGTCAGTGACTGCATAGATATCGCCTGCTTTTTGTGTCAGTGACTGCATAGATGTCTGTCCTGTTTGTTGTGTCAGTGACTGCATAGATGTCTGTCTGTTGTGTCAGTGACTGCATAGATTCTGTCTGTTGTGTCAGTGACTACATAGATGTCTGCCTGTTGTGTCAGTGACTACATAGATTCTGCTTGTTTGTCAGTGACTGCATAGATGTCTGCTGTTTTGTGTCAGTGACTGCATAGATGTCTGTCTGTTTGTTGTGTCAGTGACTGCATAGATGTCTGTTGCTTTGTGTTCAGTGACTGCATAGATGTCTGCCTGCTTTGTTGTCAGTGACTCAAGATATCTGCTCTTTGTTGTGTCAGTGACTGCATAGATGTCTGTCTGTTTTTGTGTCCAGTGACTGCATAGATGTCTGTCTGTTTGTTGTCAGTGACTGCATAGATTCGTCTGTTTGTGTCAGTGACTGCAATGTCTCTGCTTGTGTCAGTGACTGCAAAATGCTTTTTTGTGTCAGTGACTGCATAGATTCTGCTTTGTTGTGTCAGTGACTGCATAGATATCTGCTTTTGTTGTGTCAGTGACTGCATAGATGATCTTCTGTTTGTTGTGTCAGTGACTGCATAGATATCTGTCTGCTTTTGTGTCAGTGACTGCATAGATGTCTGTCTTGTTGTTCAGTGACTGCATAGATGTCTGCTGTTGTGTGTCAGTGACTGCATAGAATGTCTGTTCTGTTTGTGTCAGTGACTGCATAGATGTCTGTCTGTTTGTCAGTGACTGCATAGATATCTGTCTTGTTGTGTCATGACTGCATAGATATCTGTCTGTTGTGGCATGACTACATAGATGTCTGTCTGTTGTGTCAGTGACTACATAGATGTCTGTCTGTTGTTCGTGACTACATAGATGTCTGTCTGTTGTGTCAGTGACTGCATAGATATCTGCTTGTTGGTCAGTGACTCATAGATGTCTGTCTGTTTGTATGTGTACTGCATAGATGTCTGTCTGTTGTTCAGTGACTGCATAGAATCTGCTTTTGTGTCAGTGACTACAGATGTCTGCGTTGTGTCAGTGACTGTATAGTGTCGTCTGTTGTTCAGTGACTACATAGATGTCTGTCCTTTGTTCAGTGACACATAGATTGTCTGCTTGTGTCATGACTGTATAGATTCTGCTGTGTCTGACTGTTGATGTGTCTGTTGTCATGACTACATAGATGTCTGTCTGTTGTGTCAGTGACTACATAGATGTCTGTCTGTTGTGTCAGTGACTACATAGATGTCTGTCTGTTGTTTGAATGCATAGATCTGTCTGTTGTGTCAGTGACTGCATAGATGTCTGTCTGTTGTGTCAGTGACTACATAGATGTCTGTCTGTTGTGTCAGTGACTACATAGATGTCTGTCTTTGTGTCAGTACTACATAATGTCTGTCTGTTGTGTCAGTGACTGTATAGATGTCTGTCTGTTGTGTCAGTGACTACATAGATGTCTGTTGTGCATGACTGCATAGATGTCTATTGTGTGTCATGACTACTAGATGTCTGTCTGTTGTGTCAGTGACTGCATAGATGTCTGTCTGTTGTGTCCAGTGACTCATAGATGTCTGTCTGTTGTGTCAGTGACTGCATAGATGTCTGTCTGTTTGTTCAGTGACTACATAGATGTCTGTCCGTTGTGTCAGTGACTGCATAGTATCTTTGTTTTGTCAGTGACTGTATAGATGTCTGTCTGTTTGTGTCAGTGACTGCATAGATGTCTGTCTGTTGTGTCAGTGACTGCATAGATATCTGTCTGTTGTGTCAATGCGCATAGATATCTGTCTGTTGTGTCAGTGACTCATAGATGTCTGTCTGTTGTGTGTCAGTGACTGCAAGATATCTGTCTGTTGTGTCAGTGACTACATAGATATCTGTCTGTTGTGTCAGTGACTACATAGATATCTGTCTTGTTGTGTCAGTGACTACATAGATATCTGTCTTTGTTAGTGTGCATAGTTCGTTTGTCAGTGATGTCATGCTTCTGTTGTGTCAGTGACTGCAAGATGTCTGTTGTTGTGTCAGTGACTGCATGATGTCTGTCTTGTCTGACTACAAATTCTGTGTTGTGTCAGTGACTACATAGATGTCTGTCTGTTGTGTGTCAGTGACTACATAATGTCTGTCTGTTGTGTCAGTGACTACATGAAGTCTGTCTGTGTGTCAGTGACTATAGATGTCTGTCTGTTGTGTCAGTGACTACATAATGTCTGTCTGTTGTGTCAGTGACTACATAGATGTTGTCTGTCTGTTGTTCAGTGACTACATAGATGTCTGTCTGTCTGTTGTGTCAGTGCTGACATAGATGTCTGTCTCTTGTGTCAGATGAAATCTTGTTGTGTCAGTGACTGCATAATGTCTGTCTGTTGTGTCAGGACTTATAGATGGTCTGCTGTTGTGTCAGTGACTGCATAGATGTCTGTCTGTTGTGTCAGTGACTGTATAGATATCTGCCTGCTTTGTTGTGTCAGTGACTGCATAGATATCAGCCTGCTTTGTTGTGTCATGACTCATAGATGTCTGTCTGTTTGTCGTGATCAAATGTCTTCTGTATTCTGACACTAGATGTCTGTCTGTTGTGTCAGTGACTACATAGATGTCTGCCTGTTGTGTCAGAGACTACATAGATACTGTTTGTTCTGTCATGACTGTATTGTGTCATGTTGTTCAGACTGCATAGATGTCTGTCTGCTTTGTTGTGTCAACTACATAGATGTTTTGCTTTGTTGTGTCAGTGACTGTATAGATATCTGCTGTTTGTGTCATGACTGCATAGATATCTGCCTCTTTCTGTGTCAGTGACTGCATAGATGTCTGTCCTGTTGTGTCAGTGACTGCATAGATGTCTGTCTGCTTTGTGTGTCAGTGACTACATAGATGTCTGTCTGTTGTGTCAGTGACTGCATAAATGTCTGTTGCTTGTGTGCAGTGACTGCATAGATGTCTGCTTTTTTGTGTCAGTGACTGCATAGATATCTGCCTGCTTTGTTGTGTCAGTGACTGTATAGATATCTGCCTGCTTTGTTGTGTCAGTGACTGCATAGATATCTGCTGCTTTGTTGTGTCAGTGACTGCATAGATACTCTGCTTGTTGTGTCAGTGACTGCATAGATGTCTGTCTGTTGTGTCAGTGACTGCATAGATTCTGCTGCTTTGTTGTGTCAGTGACTGCATAGATGTCTGTCTGCTTGTGTCAGTGACTGATAGATGGTCTGTCTGTCGTGTCAGTGAACTGCATAGATGTCTGTCTGTTGTGTCAGTGACTGCATAGATATCTGCTGTTGTGTCAGTGACTACATAATGTCTGTCTGTTGTGTCAGTGACTACATAGATGTCTGTCTGTTGTGTCAGTGACTACATAGATGTGTCTGTCTGTTGTGTCAGTGACTGCATAGATTCTGCTTTGTGTCAGTGACTCATAGATGTCTGTCTGTTGTGTCAGTGACTGCATAGATGTCTGTCTGTTGTGTCAGTGACTGCATAGATATCTGCTTGTTGTGTCAGTGACTACATAGATGTCTGTCTGTTGTGTCAGTGACTGTATAGATTCATGTCTGTGTTCAGTGACTACATAATGCTGTCTGTTGTGTCAGTGACTACATAGATTCTGTCTGTTGTGTTCAGTGACTGTATAGATGTCTGTCTGTTGTGTCAGTGACTGATAGATGTCTGTCTGTTGTGTCAGTGACTACATAGATGTCTGTCTGTTTGGTCAGTGACTACATAGATGTCTGTCCTGTTGTGTCAGTGACTACATAGATCTGTCTTTGTGTCTGTGCATGATGCTGTCGTTGTGTCATGACTGCATAGATTCTGTTGTTGTTCAGTGACTACATAGATGTCTGTCTTTGTTGTGTCAGTGACTACATAGATGTCTGTCTTTTGTCAGTGACTATAGATTCTGTCATGTGTCATACTGTATAGATGATCTGCTGTTGTTCAGTGACTCATGATGCAGTCGTTTTCATGCTGCATAATTGTCTTGTGTCAGTGACTACATAGATGTCTGTCTGTTGTGTCAGTGACTGCATAGATGTCTGTCTTGTTGTGTCAGTGACTACATAGATGTCTGTCTGTTGTGTCAGTGACTGCATAAATGTCTGTTGTGTCTGACTAATATTCTGTCCGTTGTGTCAGTGACTGCATAGATGATCTTCTGTTTGTCAGTGACTGCATATAATTCTGTCTGTTGTGTCAGTGACTGTATAGATATCTCCTGTTTGTTGTGTCAGTGACTGCATAGATACTCTTTGTGCAATACTGCTAATACTGTCTGTTTGTCAGTGACTACATAGATTCTGTGCTTTGTTGGTCAGTGACTGCATAGAATTCTGTCGTTGTGTCAGTGACTCAATAGATATCTGTCTGTTGTGTCAGTGACTACATAGACTCCATCTGTCTGTTGTGTCAGTGACTACATAGATATCTGTCTGTTGTGTCAGTGACTGCATAGATCTGTCTTTGTCATATGCTATGTTTGTTTCAGTGACTGCATAGATTCTGTCTGTTGTGTCAGTGACTGCATAGATGTCTGTCTGTTGTGTCAGTGACTACATAGATGTCTGTCTGTTGTGTCAGTGACTACATAGATGTCTGTCTGTTTGTCAGTGACTACATAGATGTCTGTCTGTTGTGTCAGTGACTACATAGATGTCTGCTGTTGTGTCAGTGACTACATAGATGTCTGTCTGTTGTGTCAGTGACTGTATAGATGTCTGTCTGTTGTGTCAGTGACTACATAGATTCTGCTTGTTGTGTCAGTGACTGCATAGATGTCTGTCTGTTGTGTCAGTGAACTAATTCTGTCTTTGTGTCAGTGACTAAGATTTGTGTTGTTCAGTGACTACATAGATGTCTGTCTGTTGTGTCAGTGACTGCATAGATGTCTGTCTGTTGTGTCAGTGACTACTAGATGTCTGTCTGTTTTGTCAGTGACTACATAGATGTCTGTCTGTTGTGTCAGTGACTACATAATGTCTGTCTGTTGTGTCAGTGACTACATAGATGTCTGTCTGTGTGTCAGTGACTACATAGATGTCTGTCTGTTGTGTCAGTGACTACATAGATGTCTGTCTGTTGTGTCGTGACTGCATAGATGTCTGTCTGTTGTGTCAGTGACTGCATAGATGTCTGTCTGTTGTGTCAGTGACTACATAGATGTCTGTCTGTTGTGTCAGTGACTACATAGATGTCTGTCTTTGTGTCAGTGACTGTATAGATGTCTGTCTGTTGTGTCAGTGACTGTATAGATGTCTGTCTGTTGTGTCAGTGACTGCATAGATATCTGTCTGTTGTTCATGACTGCATAGATGTCTGTCTGTTGGTCAGTGACTACATAATGCTGTGGTCAGACTGCAGTATCTTGTTGTGTCAGTGACTACATAGATATCTGTCTGTTGTGTCAGTGACTACATAGATATCTGTCTGTTGTGTCAGTGACTACATAGATATCTGTCTGTTGTGTCAGTGACTGCATAGATGTCTGTCCGTTGTGTCAGTGACTGCATAGATGTCGTCGTTTTGTCAGTGACTGCATAGATGTCTGTCTGTTGTGTCAGTGACTGCATAGATGTCTGTCTGTTGTGTCAGTGACTACATAGATAGTCTGTCTGTTGTTCAGTGACTCAATGATCTTCGTTTGTCATGAACATAATTCTGTCTGTTTTGTCAGTGACTACATAGATGTCTGTCTGTTGTGTCAGTGACTCAAGATATCTGTCTGTTGTGTCAGTGACTTATAGATTCTCTCTGTTGGTCAGTGACTACATAGATTCTGTCTGTTGTGTCAGTGACTGCATAGATGTCTGTCTGTTGTGTCAGTGACTCATAGATGTCTGTCTTTGTGTCAGTGACTGCATAGATGTCTGTCTGTTGTGTCAGTGACTGCATAGATGTCCTGTCTGTTGTGTCAGTGACTGCATAGATGTCTGTCTGTTGTGTCAGTGACTACATAGATGTCTGTCTGTTGTGTCAGTGACTACATAGATGTCTGTCTGTTGTGTCAGTGACTACATAATGTCTGTCTGTTGTGTCAGTGACTACATAGATGTCTGTCTGTTGTGTCAGTGACTACATAGATGTCTGTCTGTTGTGTCAGTGACTACATAGATGTCTGTCTGTTGTGTCAGTGACTAGCATAGATGTCTGTCTGTTGTGTCAGTGACTGCATAGATGTCTGTCTGTTGTGTCAGTGACTACATAGATGTCTGTCTGTTGTGTCAGTGACTCATAGATGCTGTCTGTTGTGTCAGTGACTACATAGATGTCTGTCTGTTTGTGTCAGTGACTGCATAGATGTCTGTCTGTTGTGTCAGTGACTACATAGATGTCTGTCTGTTGTGTCAGTGACTACATAGATGTCTGTCTGTTGGTCAGTGACTACATAGATTCTGTCTGTTGTGTCAGTGACTACATAGATGTCTGTCTGTGTGTCAGTGACTACATAGATGTCTGTCTGTTGTGTCAGTGACTACATAGATGTCTGTCTGTTGTGTCAGTGACTACATAGATGTCTGTCTGTTGTGTCAGTGACTACATAGATGTCTGTCTGTTGTGTCAGTGACTACATAGATGTCTGTCTGTTTTGTCAGTGACTACATAGATGTCTGTCTGTGTGTCAGTGACTACATAGATGTCTGTCTGTTGTCAGTGACTACATAGATGTCTGTCTGTTTGTCAGTGACTACATACGATGTCTGTCTGTTGTGTCAGTGACTACATCGATGTCTGTCTGTTGTGTCAGTGACTACATAGATGTCTGTCTGTCTGTGTCATGACTACATAGATGTCTGTCTGCTGTGTCAGTGACTACATAGATGTCTGTCTGTTTGTCAGTGACTACATAGATGTCTGTCTGTTGTGTCAGTGACTACATAGATGTCTGTCTGTTGTGTCAGTGACTACATAGATGTCTGTCTGTTGTGTCAGTGACTACATAGATGCTGTCTGTTGTGTCAGTGACTACATAGATGTCTGTCTGTTTGTGTCAGTGACTACATAGATGTCTGTCTGTTGTGTCAGTGACTACATAGATGTCGCTGTGTGTCATGATACATAGTGTCTGTTTTCATGACTACATAGATGTCTGTCTGTTGTGTCAGTGACTGCATAGATGTCTGTCTGTTGTGTCAGTGACTACATAGATGTCTGTCTGTTGTGTCAGTGACTGCATAGATGCTGTCTGTTGTGTCAGTGACTACATAGATGTCTGTCTGTTGTGTCAGTGACTCATAGATGTCTGTCTGTTGTGTCATGACTACATAGATTGTCCTTTGTCAGTGACGTATAGATTCGTCGTTGTCAGTGACTACATAGATGTCTGTCTGTTTGTGGCAGTGACTGCATAGATGTCTGTCTGTTGTGTCAGTGACTACATAGATGTCTGTCTGTTGTGCAGTGACTACATAGATGTCTGTCTGTTGTGCAGTGACTACATAGATGTCTGTCTGTTGTTCAGTGACTACATAGATGTCTGTCTGTTGGTCAGTGACTGCATAGATGTCTGTCTGTTGTGTCAGTGACTACATAGATGTCTGTCTGTTGTGTAGACTGCATAGTGACTGTCGTGTCAGGGACCATAAGTCTGCCTGTTGTGTCAGTGACTACATAGATGCTGCTGTTGTGTCAGTGACTGCATAGATGTCTGCCTGTTGTGTCAGTGACTACATAGATGTCTGTCTGTTGTGTCAGTGACTGCATAGATGTCTGTCTGTTGTGTCGTGACTACATAGATGTCTGTCTGTTGTGTCAGTGACTACATAGATGTCTGTCTGTTGTGTCAGTGACTGCATAGATGTCTGTCTGTTGTGTAAGTGACTGCATAGATGTCTGTCTGTTGTGTCAGTGACTACATAGATGTCTTCCGTTGTGTCAGTGACTGCATAGATATCTGTCTGTTTTGTCAGTGACTGTATAGATGTCTGTCTGTTGTGTCAGTGACTGTATAGATGTCTGTCTGTTGTGTCAGTGACTGCATAGATATCTGTCTGTTGTGTCAATGACTGCATAGATATCTGTCTGTTGTGTCAGTGACACATAGATGTCTGTCTGTTGTGTCAGTGACTGCACAGATATCTGTCTGTTGTGTCAGTGACTACATAGATATCTGTCTGTTGTGTCAGTGACTGCATAGATATCTGTCTGTTGTGTCAGTGACTACATAGATATCTGTCTTTTGTGTCAGCGACTGCATAGATGTCTGTCTGTTGTGTCAGTGACTGCATAGATGTCTGTCTGTTTGTCAGTGACTGCATAGATGTCTGTCTGTTGTGTCAGTGACTGCATAGATGTCTGTCTGTTGTGTCAGTGACTACATAGATGTCTGTCTGTTGTGTCAGTGACTACATAGATGTCTGTCTGTTGTGTCAGTGACTACATAGATGTCTGTCTGTTGTGTCAGTGACTATATAGATGTCTGTCTGTTGTGTCAGTGACTACATAGATGTCTGTCTGTTGTGTCAGTGACTACATAGATGTCTGTCTGTTGTGTCAGTGACTACATAGATGTCTGTCTGTTGTGTCAGTGACTGCATAGATGTCTGTCTGTGTGTCAGTGACTACATAGATGTCTGTCTGTTGTGTCAGTGACTGCATAGATGTCTGTCTGTTGTGTCAGTGACTGCATAGATGTCTGTCTGTTGTGTCAGTGACTGCATAGATGTCTCGTTGTCGTGCTGCTAGATGTCTTTTGTGTAAGACTGCATAGATGTCTGTCTGTTGTGTCAGTGACTACATAGATGTCTGTCTGTTTCAGTGACTACAAAGTCTGTGTTCATGACTACATAGATGTCTGTCTGTTGTGTCAGTGACTACATAGATGTCTGTCTGTTGTGTCAGTGACTACATAGATGTCTGTCTGTTGTGTCAGTGACTGCATAGATGTCTGTCTGTTGTGTCAGTGACTGCATAGATGTCTGTCTGTTGTGTCAGTGACTGCATAGATGTCTGTCTGTTGTGTCAGTGACTACATAGATGTCTGTCTGTTGTGTCAGTGACTACATAGATGTCTGTCTGTTGTGTCAGTGACTGCATAGATGTCTGTCTGTTGTGTCAGTGACTGCATAGATGTCGTCTGTTGTGTCAGTGACTACATAGATGTCTGTCTGTTGTGTCAGTGACTACATAGATGTCTGTCTGTTGTGTCAGTGACTACATAGATGTCTGTCTGTTGTGTCAGTGACTACATAGATGTCTGTCTGCTGTGTCAGTGACTACATAGATGTCTGTCTGTTGTGTCAGTGACTACATAGATGTCTGTCTGTTGTGTCAGTGACTACATAGATATCTGTCTGTTGTGTCATGACTACATAGATGTCTGTCTGTTGTGTCAGTGACTACATAGATGTCTGTCTGTTGTGTCAGTGACTACATAGATGTCTGTCTGTTGTGTCAGTGACTACATAGATGTCTGTCTGTTTTGTCAGTGACTACATAGATGTCTGTCTGTTGTGTCAGTGACTACATAGATGTCTGTCTGTTGTGTCAGTGACTACATAGATGTCTGTCTGTTGTGTCAGTGACTACATAGATGTCTGTCTGTTGTGTCAGTGACTACATAGATGTCTGTCTGTTGTGTCAGTGACTACATAGATGTCTGTCTGCTGTGTCAGTGACTACATAATGTCTGTCTGTTGTGTCAGTGACTACATAGATGTCTGTCTGTTGTGTCAGTGACTACATAGATGTCTGTCTGTTGTGTCAGTGACTACATAGATGTCTGTCTGTTGTGTCAGTGACTACATAGATGTCTGTCTGTTGTGTCAGTGACTACATAGATGTCTGTCTGTTTTGTCAGTGACTACATAGATGTCTGTCTGTTGTGTCAGTGACTACAATAGATGTCTGTCTGTTGTGTCAGTGACTACATAGATGTCTGTCTGTTGTGTCAGTGACTGCATAGATGTCTGTCTGTTGTGTCAGTGACTACATAGATGTCTGTCTGTTGTGTCAGTGACTGCATAGATGTCTGTCTGTTGTGTCAGTGACTACATAGATGTCTGTCTGTTGTGTCAGTGACTACATAGATGTCTGTCTGTTGTGTCAGTGACTACATAGATGTCTGTCTGTTGTGTCAGTGACGTATAGATGTCTGTCTGTTGTGTCAGTGACTACATAGATGTCTGTCTGTTGTGTCAGTGACTGCATAGATGTCTGTCTGTTTGTGTCAGTGACTACATAGATGTCTGTCTGTTGTGGCAGTGACTACATAGATGTCTGTCTGTTGTGGCAGTGACTACATAGATGTCTGTCTGTTGTGTCAGTGACTACATAGATGTCTGTCTGTTGTGTCAGTGACTGCATAGATGTCTGTCTGTTGTGTCAGTGACTACATAGATGTCTGTCTGTTGTGTCAGGGACTGCATAGATGTCTGTCTGTTGTGTCAGGGACTGCATAGATGTCTGTCCTGTTGTGTCAGTGACTACATAGATGTCTGCCTGTTGTGTCAGTACTGCATAGATGTCTGCCTGTTGTGTCAGTGACTACATAGATGTCTGTCTGTTGTGTCAGTGACTGCATAGATGTCTGTCTGTTGTGTCGGTGACTACATAGATGTCTGTCTGTGATCAGTGACTACATAGATGTCTGTCTGTTGTGTCAGTGACTGCATAGATGTCTGTCTGTTGTGTCAGTGACTGCATAGATGTCTGTCTGTTGTGTCAGTGACTACATAGATGTCTGTCTGTTGTGTCAGTGACTACATAGATGTCTGTCTGTTGTGTCAGTGATTGCATAGATGTCTGTCTGTTGGTCAGTGACTGCATAGATGTCTGTCTGTTGTGTCAGTGACTGCACTGTGTGTCCTCTATAGTTTGACCGGTCATCACCACGACTGACCGTGCCATGTCATTGTCTGCTGACCGTGCCATGTCATTGTCTGCTGAGTGGTGGCATGTCATTGTCTGCTGACCGGTGCCATGTCATTGTCTGCTGACCGGTGCCATGTCATTGTCTGCTGACCGGTGCCATGTCATTGTCTGCTGAGTTGTGGCATGTCATTGTCTGCTGACCGGTGCCATGTCATTGTCTGCTGACCGGTGCCATGTCATTGTCTGCTGACCGGTGCCATGTCATTGTCTGCTGACCGGTGCCATGTCATTGTCTGCTGAGTGGTGGCATGTCATTGTCTGCTGACCGGTGCCATGTCATTGTCTGCTGACCGGTGCCATGTCCTTTGTGGGCAGAAATGTGCGCGGGAGAGCGGCAGCAGCAAGCGGTCCTCCCAGAAGTCGGCGGACCATCTGGTGATGGCGCAGAAGTACCAGCTGATGGACCAGGCCGTGCAGCCCGTGTCCCTGGCGCCGGTCATCATCAGGGAGCACCAGAGGTACGCCTGGGGGCTGGGGGTTCCAGTCCACGGCTTTCAGTCATGTTGCCAGGAGTGGCGTGTGTGCGCGTGGGTGCGGGAGAAAGAAAGGGAGGTTTCGGGTTTGGGGGAGGGGGTGGTGGTGGTGGTAGGGATGGGTGAGGAGGTGGAGGGGGGGGTGATTATGGACGGTTGCTTGTCATGGGTGCTGTTGTCAGCTTCGTGGATTCGAGCCACGCGTTGGCACTTGAGTGGTTTTAGGGTTCAAACCCCAACTTACCCATGGGTCCGAGTGCACGGTTACAGTTTAGGCCCAAAACGCTGTATGTTTTCTATTGCACTCAAAGCTGCACCTGGCTTTTGGCAGAGGATCAGCCAGTACCAAAACATATTCATTACACAGTCCAGCCCTTGACCCATACCATACCTGACTGTGAGGCAGGTTTCATGTCCAGCCCTTGACCCACACCATGCCTGACTGTGAGGCAGGTTTCATGTCCAGCCCTTGACCCACACCATGCCTGACTCTGAGGCAGGTCTCATGTCCGTTTCTTTTTCTATGCAAGCACGATCCACGTGACCCTTCATTTTCCCGGTCGTCTGCCAGACTTTTCACTCCAAACTCCTTGCGCGCTACCAATGGCGTAGAAACACAAGAAGTCCCACAAGTCATGCATCATTCTGCTATTTTTTGCAGACATCTGGCCTTAAACTGATTTATTGACCCCAAATTTCTGGATAAAATCATCTTTTCCACATTTTCAAAAGAGAACTTTTTTTCACAGAGCCAGGGCGATTTTCAATTGTTCAACTTTGTTCTTGCTACTTGACCTTTGCTGTAACCCCGACCTCTGACCTTGCCAACCATACACAAATAGAATATATCATGCTCCCGTGGTGAGGGAAATACACGTTCATAACTGCAACTTACCAGTGTCATGTGTGTTGTGTGTGTGTGTGTGTGTGTGTGTGTGTGTGTGTGTGTCTTGTTAGCTTGAAAACAAGAATTTCTTAGCACGAAGGTTGAGGAGTATGTGTGTTCGCACACGCATTCAAACTGCTTTACATGTCTTTTTTTGTCTTTTTTTTTCTTTTTTCTTTTAAACCCTTCCACATGCCAAGATTTAAGCGCTCCTATTTTTCTCTTTGTTATCTCCTCCAGTTCTGTTTCTTTCGTGTTCGTTTTTTCTTTTTTTTTCTTTCTTTCTTTTTTTTTTTTTTTTTTGCTGTCCCATTTTCTGTACCACCTCAGTGGCAGTGCACACACGCCGCTCATTCCGACACCCCGTCCACAGCCACAGCCCCGGCACCGGCAATCCACAGGGAGCAGTCAATGTCAAGTCGTCAAGAGGCAACCCACTCGAGAAGACACTGCACTGCTGCCGAGTCACTTCGGTGGTGTTCAGTGGCGCCTGTTCTGATCCAACACACGCAGGGCACCACCTACTAAGCCCCCTACTGATGACAATAATTGCTTAGTCGCGGAGCCGGCGTGAGTGAGCTCTCCCTCCGAAGGGCGCCACCACGTCCGTCCAACGACAGCCCCCATGGACTCGCCGATACGGGTGACCCCGACCGAACCTAACCATGGCCACAGACGTGGAGAGGACATCGAAACGGAGGTCACCATGAGTGCATGGCAGAAGGGCAACAAAATTGAACTTTTTTTTTCATTCCGATCAGTGGAATGAGATTATTAAGATGATGCTACGGATTTCCATTTCGGTCTGAGACTACTTGACAGGCTGTACTCTACGCTTCCTTTCATAATGATTATCCCGGCGTCAACCAGGCCCGAGAGATACAGACACCTGCATGTTGGGCAGGAAATTTGAGCAACACTCCTCAGAGACGCATCCATTAAGTGGATGAAACTCGACTTTGTGTCCAGTCTTCCCAACTGAGCCCGTAGCAAATTCAAGCTCTGGTAAGCGCCGGTCGGGAAGAAAAATCCACATGACTCTGACGGGAAATCGAACCCACGACCTCCCACCAGGACCTGCTAGACGCCTCCACTTCGCCCACAGCGCTGTCTTCTTCATACCCCTTTCTCTTCTTCTTCTTCTCCTCGCCTCCTCCCTCCTCCTCCTTCCCTCCTCCTCCTCCTCCTTCCCTCTTCTTCTTTTCTTCTTTTTCTTCTTCTACTTCGTCTGACTTCTTCTCCTCTCACTTGGGTTATAAAAACCCGTAGGTGTGCTCCCCCCAGGTGGACTCACATCGTGTGAAATCACGTGAATCCACTAAGTACGATCTGGTGGACGTGCTCTTTCCTGGCCACTGAGGACGGCAAGCTGCTCAAGTATGCTCCGCCTCCCTCCCTCCCCCCTCCTCTGACCCCTCCTACACCTCCCCTGCCTCCTTTCCTTATTCCTCCTCGTCCTTCCTCCTCTCAGCCTGTGGACCTGATGGTGGAGGAACATCAAGATCGTGCCCACGGTCATCCCGTCCGTCAAGGCCATGAAGTTCTCCGTGGAAAGTCAGTGACAAAGGGGAGTGGGGGGGGGGGGGCGGGGTTGGCGGGGGAGGGGGAGGATAGGTGGGAGGGGGTGTGTTTAGGGAGAGTCGGGTGGTAAGATATGAGACTGAGGTGTGGGTGGCGGGGGGGGGGGAGGGGGGACGGGGATGTGTTTAGGTAGAGTGCGGGTGGGTAAGATTATTGAACTGCGGTGTGGGTGGCGGGGGGGGGGGGGGGGGGGGAGGGGGGAGGGATGTGATTAGGGTAGATGCGGGTGGGTAAGATATTGAGACTGAGTGTGGGTGGCGGGGGGGGGATGGAGGGGGGAGGGGGATGTGTTTAGGGGTAGAGTGCGGGTGGGTAAGATATTGAGACTGAGGTGTGGGTGCGGGGGGGGGGGGGGGGGGGGGAGGGGGAGGGATGTGTTTAGGGTAGAGTGCGGTGGGTAAGAATTTGAGACTGAGGTGTGGGTGGGCGGGGGGTGGGGGGGGGGGCGAGGGGGGGGGGAGGGATGTGTTAGGGTAGAGTGCGGGTGGGTAAGATATGGAGACTGAGGTGGGGTGGGCGGGGGGGGGGGAGGGTGGGAGGGTGTGTTTAGGGTAGAGTGCGGGAGGATAAGATATTGAGACTGAGGTGTTGGTGGCGGGGGGGGGGGGGGGCAGGGGGATAGGGTGGAGGGGTGTGTTTTAGGGTAGAGTGCGGGTGGGTAAGATATGAGACTGAGGTCTTGGGGGGGAGGGGGGATTGTCACGACCGACCCCTGGGGGGCTGCCCTGACAGATCGGTCTAGATGGGAGTGAAAGGGGAATGGCTGACCTCGCACGCTCGCCAAGAGCCACACAGACAGATTACGATACAACACCCAGTTATTCACATCCAGCAAAATAAGCATTCCAACACACACAACATGACAATCACAATCAGCACTCCAACGCACACAACATCACAATCACAATCAAGCACTCCCAACACACACAACATGCACGATCATAAATAAAAAACATTTCACCATACGACTACACAATCCACAATTACAGCCTTCCAGCACAATACATATACACAATTATAAGAAACATTTCTCCAGCATCGATCCCTTCTAACACCATGGAGTGCCTCCACACCCCTGCCTCTGTCAAGTCTACTGGGAGCAAACCCTGTCGCACTAGTGTCCGAATCGGTCTGGTTCTCGCAGGGAGTCGCTCAAAGCCGACACCCTCGACTCACAAACAGCTGTGAGGAGCCTGGCGTCCCGGAGATGGGGGGGGGGGGGGGAAACGTGGCGCTGTTACTGGAGTCCAGGACGGGGGTCAGGGCCGGCCAGTCAAGACGGCGTGCTCCTCTACCAGTCCGCGTCCGACGCAGGGCGTGGCCTCGACCAGCGCGTGGCACCATTCCAGTCCGTGGTCTCAGCCAGAGCGTGCCTCACCCAGCACTGGCACCATCCAGTCCGTGGTCTCAGCCAGAGCGGGCCCAACCATCACTGCACAATCCAGTCCGTAGTCCCTCAGCGAGCGTGGCCTCAACCTAGCTACGTGGCACCATCCAGTCCAGACTCCGGGTGAACCCCCGGAGGGGGGGGGGGGAACGTACTGGGAGAGAGAAAGAAAGGGAGGGAAGGAAGAAGAAGGAGGAAGGAAGAAGGGGAAGGAAGAAGGGTACTGGAACCTCCGCCGTCAGTACAATCTGACCCATGCTGTCAAATCTTAACCAGCCACTCCATGATGGGCGAGGGAAGTCTAACTAACGCACACAGTAAACCCATCGAACAGGAATGTTTCACAGGGGTCTTCTCACACGATTGGCAGGTGAAAGACTGCTTTAAATAACAGGTTTAAAACAAATAAATTATCTTCACGTCCTTCTCTCGCATCAACATTTAACATTCACCTTTTCTTAGGAAATAACCAACACAGCGACCAATGCGCTTTTTAATAACTGCCACCTACATTTGCAAATAAGAATTCATTTGGGGGATAATTGTCCAATTTTATAGATCCCCCCCCCCAGCCACATTTCAAAATAACACAAATCTCCAACCATGCATCCGAACGACAAATCATGCGTACGCACGCTCGCGAACATAAAACTCGTTCTCCTTGCACACACAAACAGACGGTGGCCGAAGGATAAGAGTCCGGCGAACGTGACAGGGCGGACGAGCGAGACCAAGCAAGTTCCAACCCTGAATCACCAGGTTCTCTCCCATCCCCACCGACTACTGCATCACCAGATGCATAAACAGGAGAAAGAATTTTGGAAATAATTTAGAATGGCCAGGTTAAAGATTGAATTAACCAGAGAAAAGGTCTCACACAATATTTCTCTTACAATTTCGAAAACAAAGAAAATTGCGCAAAGAAAAGACTAAGCCGGCTAACAACAACAAACCAAAACAAACAAACCACGAAACTGATGCTTACCAGCTACCCGTGGGTGACCCCGAAGAGGCGGGTCAAACGACTCTCTCTACCCTCTGTCCAGTCGAGAGGACAGAGGCGAAGATGCGGAAACAGAAGAAGTGATGTCCCTCTCCTACAGGCCGACTGCAGGAATTGAAGTACTGACTGTACTCTCGATGATACGGTGAAGAACCAAGACCGGAGCAGGCGCTCCCAGAGACATCTTCCGCTCGAGTGAAGAGCTAACCTCCCTCAGCAATGGCGGCCAACATGCCATGCTGCGTCACAGAGTGAGCATACTTCAAACTAAAAGAAATGAAGCACGTGCGACAAGTAAAAAGACAGCGAGAGGCTGATAGACAGCAAGTTCGAGAGAAAGGTACCAGGCCACCCGTGAACCTGCAGGATGAATAGCACGGGCAGTGGAATTAAGAGAGAGAGAGAGAGAAAGCAAACCGAAGTTGAGCTGAACTACACCAAGGTGCAACCGCACCACAGAGCCACATTAAGGGACGGATACACGACAACAGCAACGACAATAAACAAATAAGTAATTCTGCCACCCTAGGTGGGTCGAACGTCGTAGGCCTCGTGACAAACTCGTGACAAACCCCCCTTCTAAAAGCATCTGTTTCTCTGAGATACAGTGCTCCTTTGAACCTTGACGCATGTGCAAATTCACAACAATGGGACCGAACCCAACTCTCTGTGCTCGACGGAGTACGAGGAATCCAATACAAACATTCATGATAGAATCACACCGAGAAATACAAATACTACATTTATCAAACAACTAAGCGAACCTTCCCACCATGAAAGTAACAATCCGAATCATTGGTGATTCACTACCGTTAACATCACTGAAGTGAAAACTGTCACTACACCTAATACAGAGACCAAAAGGGGATATAACCCTGGTTGAGGGAAGTGTCCCTCTGACTGATTTTCCAATATGCTGACTACGGAGCTCGGCTAAGATAGTCAGCATCCGTATACAGGAACCCTTGATATCGAAAGTGAAACGCATGACCGCATTGAACTCATGCGAGCTGGAC
>JAFLJL010001780.1:5000-7500 GCA_018398815.1 Conus ventricosus | reverse complement strand
ATGTCTATCAGGGAACGAGCGGTGTACTTTACATGTGGACAGATGTAAACACTGTGAAAATATGTCTCTCAGGGAATGAGCGGTGTATTTTACATGTGGACAGATGTAAACACTGTGAAAATATGTCTATCAGGGAACGAGCGGTGTACTTTACATGTGGGCAGGTGTAAACACAGTGAAAAGACGTCTATCAGGGAATGAGCGGTGTACTTTACATGTGGCCAGACTTTCTATTCATTGATTAAGGAATTAGTAGTGTGGTTTATATGTATGGAGATATAAACACGTTAGAGAGAGAGAGAGAGAGAGAGAGAGGAGGAGAGAGAGAGAGAGAGAGAGAGAGAGAGAGGAGAGAGAGAGAGAGGTGAGAGAGAGAGAGAGAGTGCGGAGTGCGTGCGTGCGTCCGTGCGTGCGTGCGTGCGTGCGTGCGTGCGCGCGCGCGTGGGTGCGTGCGTGCGTGCGTGCGTGCGTGCGTGCGTGCGTGCGTGCGTGCGTGCGTGCGTGTGTGTGTGTGTGTGTTGTGTGTGTCGGTGTGTGTGTGAAAATGTCGGTAAGCTATGGAAAGGAGAAGGAAAAGAAGAAAGAACGAGTTGTACGTGTAAAAAACTCAAAATGTAAGTAAACGTGGGCATTGGTGTAATTTGTATTTTGATGGATTTTTAAAAAAATCCTTCCGCATTTTTTGACCGCTTGTACATGGTCCTTCGGGAAGTGTACACCCGAATCTGCACCCGTTTCATTAACATCATAAATGAACACACCTGACACATTCCAATCTGCACCCGTTTCATTACACATCATAAATGAACACACCTGACACATTCCAATCTGCACCCGTTTCATTACACATCATAAATGAACACACCTGACACATTCCAATCTGCACCCGTTTCATTACACATCATAAATGAACACACCTGACACATTCCAATCTGCACCCGTTTCATTACACATCATAAATGAACACACCTGACACATTCCAATCTGCACCCGTTTCATTACACATCATAAATTGAACACACCTGACACATTCCAATCTGCACCCGTTTCATTACACATCATAAATGAACACACCTGACACATTCCAATCTGCACCCGTTTCATTACACATCATAAATGAACACACCTGACACATTCCAATCTGCACCCGTTTCATTACACATCATAAATGAACACACCTGACACATTCAATCTGCACCCGTTTCATTACACATCATAAATGAACACACCTGACACTACACTAGCCATTCCAATCTACACCATTTCATTACACATAAATGAACACACCTGACACATTCCAGTCTACACCCATTTCATTACACATCATAAATGAACACACCTGACACCTTCCAATCTGCACCCATTTCATTACACATCTTAAAGGAACACACCTGACACATTCCAATCTACACCCGTTTCATTACACATCATAAATAAACACACCTGACACATTCCAATCTACACCCATTTCATTACATATCTAAATGAACACACCTGACACATTCCAATATACACCCATTTCATTACACATCATAAATGAACACACCTGACACATTCCAATATACACCCATTTCATTACACATCATAAATGAACACACCTGACACATTCCATTTCATTACACATCATAAATGAACACACCTGACACATTCCAATCTACGCCTATTTCATTACACATCATAAATGAACACACCTGACACATTCCAATATGCACCTATTTCATTGCACATCATAAATGAATACACCTGACACATTTCATTTCATTACACATCATAAATGAACACACCTGACACATTCCAATCTACACCTATTTCATTACACATCATAAATGAACACACCTGACACATTCCAATATGCACCTATTTCATTGCACATCATAAATGAATACACCTGACGCATTCCATTTCATTACACATCATAAATGAACACACCTGACACATTCCAATCTGCACCCATTTTCATTACACATCTAAATGAACACACCTGACACATTCCATTTCATCACACATCATAAATGAACACACCTGACACATTCCAATCTGCACCCTTTTCATTACACATCATAAATGAACACACCTGACACATTCCAATCTACACCCGTTTCATTACACATCATAAATAACACACCTGACACATTCCAATCTACACCCATTTCATTACATATCTAAATGAACACACCTGACACATTCCAATATACACCCATATCATTACACATCATAAATGAACACACCTGACACATTTCCAATATACACCCATTTCATTACACATCATAAATGAACACACCTGACACATTCCATTTCATTACACATCATAAATGACACACCTGACACATTCCAATCTACGCCTATTTCATTACACATCATAAATGAACACACCTGACACATTCCAATCTACGCCTATCTCATTACACATCATAAATGAACACACCTGACACATTCCATATGCACCTATTTCATTGCACATCATAATGAACACACCTGACACATTTCATTTCATTACACA
>JAFLJL010001779.1:42500-46668 GCA_018398815.1 Conus ventricosus | reverse complement strand
TCAAGGTGTAAAGCATGTTCTTAAGTGTGTAAAGCATGGATAGCTTGTCAAAAACAGTCAGGTGTAAAGCATGTGATTACTTGTCAACAAAAAGTCAAGGTTAAAGCATGTGATTACGCTTTGTCGACAGAAACAGTCAAGGGTAAAGCATGTGATTACGCTTTGTCGACAGAAACAGTCAAGGTGTAAAGCATGTGATTACGCTTTGTCGACAGAAACAGTCAAGGTGTAAAGCATGTGATTACGCTTTGTCGACAGAAACAGTCAAGGTGTAAAGCATGTGATTACGCTTTGTCGACAGAAACATCAAGTGTAAAGCATGTGATTACGCTTTGTCGACAGAACAGTCAAGGTGTAAAGCATGTGATTACGCTTTGTCGACAGAAACAGTCAAGGTGTAAAGCATGTGATTACGCTTGTCGACAGAAACAGTCAAGGTGTAAAGCATGTGATTACGCTTTGTCGACAGAAACAGTCAAGGTGTAAAGCATGTGATCACGCTTTGTCGACAGAAACAGTCAGGTGTAAAGCATGTGATTACGCTTTGTCGACAGAAACAGGCAAGGTGTAAAGCATGTGATTACGCTTTGGGTCGACAGAAACAGTCAAGGTGTAACGCATGTGATTACGCTTTGGCGACAGAAACAGTCAAGGTGTAACGCATGTGATTACGCTTTGTCGACAGAAACAGTCAAGGTGTAAAGCATGTGATTACGCTTTGTCGACAGAAACAGTCAGGTGTAAGCATGTGATTACGCTTTGTTAACAGAAACAGTCAAGGTGTAAAGCATGTGATTACGTTTGTCAACAGAAACAGTCAAGTCTCTGCCTGAATCCAGCAAGACCGGGATCTTGAAAAATCTGACCATGGTAAGCTGACTTTCACTGTTCACCATCATGATCAGCAGATGTATCGTTATCATCATCATCATCATCATCATCACCATCATCATCAGCAGATGTGTCGTTATCATCATCATCATCATCATCATCATCATCATCATCATCATCATCATCATCATCATCATCATCACCATCATCATCAGCAGATGTATCGTTATCGTCATCGAGACTGACTCAAATGCCACCTTCTTTTGGCGCTCGTTTGCTTCTACATGGCAGCTACTTCTTCTCTTAACGATCTGTTCTGCAGGATGACCAGGCTATAGTCCCCCCGCTTCTACATGTGCAGCTACTTCTTCTCTTAACGATCTGTTCTGCAGGATGACCAGTGCTATAGCCCCTCGCTTCTACATGTGCAGCTACTTCTTCTCTTAACGATCTGTTCTGCAGGATGACCAGTGCTATAGTCCCCTCGCTTCTACATGTGCAGCTACTTCTTCTCTTAACGATCTGTTCTGCAGGATGACCAGTGCTATAGTCCCCTCGCTTTGGCTGAGATGATTCCATGTTGTGTTGTGTGTTGGTGTGTGTTGTGTGTGTGTGTGTGTGTGTGTGTGTGCGTGCGTGCGTGCGTGCGTGCGTGCGTGCGTGCGTGCGTGTGTGCGTGCGTGCGTGTGTGGTGTGTGTGTGTGTGTGTGTGTGTGTGTGTGTGTGTGTGTGTGTGGTGTGTGTGTTGTGTGTGTGTGTGTGTGTGTGTGTTGTGTGGGTGTGTGTTGTGTGTGTGTGTGATATTTAAATTTACTGTTTCCCTGTTGATGTCCCAGTCTGCAGTGAGCCCAGACACAGTGAGGAAACCAAAGAGGTGCTGGAAACAGCAGGGAGACATGTCGGCAGCTGACGTTGTGCACGTGGCTGAAATTCTCCATCAGGCATCCCGGCTCCAGAACATTTCCAGACGGGTGCGTCCTCTGCCTGTGGTCAGATATCCAAAAATACCCTCCTGTCGTAAGATGTCCTTTCGCATTCCCCACCTACGTTGAGTTTTCCTTGGGGGGTTTCCCCTCCTGTGTTGTACCCCTTTTTGACGTTCCCTCCTTTTTTATTTTACCTTGATAGTTCCCCTCCGTGTTGTACTCCTTTGAATTTCCACCTCCTGTGTTTTTTTTCCTTTGATTTCCCCCCTCCTGTTTGTTTTACCTTGAATTCCCCCTCCTGTTTTGGACTTCTTTGATTTCCCCCCCTGTGTCTTTCTTTGATGATCCCCCTGTGTTATTTTCCTTTTAGTTCCCCCCCGTTTGTACCCTTTGATTTCCCCCCCGGTTGTTTCCTTTGATATTCCCCTCCTTGTGTTTTCTCCTTTGTATTTCCCCCCTGTGTTGTACCCCTTTTGTATTCCCCCCCTGTGTTTTTTCCCTTTGATAGTTCCCCCCCGTTTGTACCCTTTGATAGTTCCCTCCGTGTTTTTTTCCTTTGTAGTTCCCCTCCTTGTTGTACCCCTTTGATATTCCCCCTCCAGTGTGTTTCCTTTGATAGTTCCCCCCTGTGTTGTCTCCTTGATAGTTCCCTCCAGTGTTTTTTTTCCTTTGTGTTCTCCA
The DNA here is from genome assembly GCA_018398815.1 of Conus ventricosus. Taxonomy (NCBI): domain Eukaryota; kingdom Metazoa; phylum Mollusca; class Gastropoda; order Neogastropoda; family Conidae; genus Conus; species Conus ventricosus. Next base: position 44,230 of record JAFLJL010001779.1, on the reverse strand, counting down.
TGTTTTGGTTTCCTTTGATTTCCCCCCCGTTTGTACTCCTTGATGTTCCCTCCAGTGTGTATTCCTTTGTAGGTCCCCTACTGTGTTGGTTTCCCTTTTTTGATAGTTACCCTGCTGTAGGGGGTTTTTTACTTTGATAGTTCCTCCCCTGTTTTTGGTTTTCCTTTGTTTGTTCCCTTTCTGTTTTGTATCCTTTATAGTTCCCTCCTGGTTATTTTCCTTTGATAGTTCCCCCCCGTGTTGTATGTTTGATAGTTCCCCCCCTTGTTTTTTCCCCTTGATGAAACCTCTGGTTGATTTTCCTTGAATTCCCTCTCCTGTGTTAGCCTTTGAAGTTACTCTCCTGTGTTGTTCACCTTTGATTTTTCCCCCTCCTGTGTGTTTTCCCTTTGATGTTCCATCATGGGGTTTTTTGACCTTGATAGTTCCTCTTCTGCGTTTTTTTTCTTTGATATTTTTTTCCCTGCTTTTTTTTCCCTTTTTGCTAGTTCCTCCCCTGTGTTACTTTTCCTTGTAGTTCCTCTCCTAATTTTCATTTCCCAGTTCCCCTCCTGTGTTTTTTTCCTTTGTAGTTTTCTCCTTATTGATTTGCTTTCAAGTTCCCCCTGTGTTGGGTTTTCCTTTTTTTAGTCCCCCTTCTGTGTTTTTTTTCCCTTTGATAGCTTTTTTCCTGTTTTGATTTTCCCTTTGATGTTTCCCCCCTGTGTTTTTTCCCCTTTGATAGTCCCCCTTCTGTGCTTTTTCCCTTTAAAAAGCTTTTTTCCTGTGTTATTTTTTCCTTTGAGGGTTTTTCCCCCGTGTTGTTTTCCTTTGATATTCCCCCTCTTGTGTTGTTTTCCTTTGATATTCCCCCCCTGTGTTGTTTTCCTTTGATAGTTCCCCTCCTTGTTGAGTTTTTTTTTGAATTCCGCCCCTGTGTTTTTTTCCTTTGTAGTTCCCCCCTCCTTGTGTTTTTCCTTTGATAGTTCCCCCCCGGGTTGTTTTCCTTAGATAGTTCCCTCCTGTGTTGTTTTTCTTTATAGTTCCCTCCTGTGTTTTTTTCCCTTTGTATTCCGCCCCTGTGTTTTTTTTTCCTTTGATATTTCCCCCCTGTTTTATTTTCCTTTGATAATTTTTTTTCCCCCCCTGTGTTTTTTTCCCTTTTGTATTCCCCCTTGGGGTTTTTTTTTTTTTGATAGTTCCGCCCTTTTTGTTTTCCTTTGATGTTCCGCTTTTTTTTTGTTTTCCTTGATAGTTCCCCCCCTTTGGTTGTTTTCTTTATAGTTCCCCCTCCTGTGTTTTTTCCCTTTGATTTTCCCCCCCTGTTTTTTTTCCCTTTGATAGTTCCCCCCCTGTGTTTGTTGTCCTTTGTTTTAGTTCCTCCCCTGTGTTGTTTTCCTTTGAAGTTCCCCCCCTGTGTTTGTTTTCTTTGATATTTCCCCCTCCTGTGTTGTTTTCCTTTGTAGTTCCCCCCCTGTGTACTTTTTTTTTGATATTTCCCCCCCCCTTTGTGCTGTTTTCCTTTGTAGTTCCCCCCTGTTGTTCCCTTTGATTTCCCCCCTGGTTGTTTCTTTGAAGTTCCCCCTCCTGTGTTGTTTTCCTTTTGATTTTCCCCCCTCCGTGTACTTTTTTTTTGTAGTTCCCCCCCTTGGTTTTTTTCCTTTGATAGTTCCCCTCCTGTGTTTTCTCCTTTGATAGTTCCCCCCTGTTTTGTTTTCCCTTTGACTGTTCCCTCCGGTTATATTTTTTTT
>JAFLJL010001779.1:0-37500 GCA_018398815.1 Conus ventricosus | reverse complement strand
GGGGGTGATGATGGTGTGATGGGATGTGAGATGGATGATGATGGGAGATGGTAGATGGTTGATGATGATGTGTGTTGATATGAGGGATATGAGTGATGGGTTATGAGTTGATGTGATGAGATGTGAGAGGTGATGTGTGAGATGATGTGATGAGATGATGAGATGTGATGATGATAGATGATGAGACGACGTCGAAAGGGCGACGACGACGACGATGAGGGTGATGAGGGTGAGGTGATGGTGATGTACGATGATGATGATGATGATGATGATGATGATGTGGATGATGATGATGATGATGATGATGATTAAATGAAACTGAAACGAGTTCTTTGCCCTAAAAGATTTTTTTTATCGACTGTACCAAACTCTGTCAAAGGGAAAAATTTTGCCTTTTTCGAATCTTCATTGCAGGGGAATTTAGGTGTTCCCTTGACCCAGAATCCTTCCAGCATCATTTTCCTAATCTCCCATGCTTTACTTGATTTCGCCGCACGGGTTCTGTGCAATGTTCTCTTTTGATGCCGCGAACCCTTTTTTTCTGCCTTTTTTATAGACTTGATTTGTTGCTCCAGTTGGCTGTTCCGAATCTTCCTCGTCTTCAAAAGAAAAAAAAACAATGCTGCTCGTAGGTTCGTAGAAAACCCCCCAATCTTCCATATCACCCCCTTACTTTTTTTTCTTACTGGTGCCGGAAAAAAAGCGAAGACCACAAACGTTTTACTTGTTTTAAAATTTTTGAAAGGCTTAGCTCCTTCTTACCTTTTTGTCTCCTTATCTCTAGTTCCTTTGGGCATTTTGCGCTCTTTTGCTGACAAAACCCTGCTCAAAATCCCGTTTCCCAAACCCGGGGAAATCTTTTTTTTTTCTTTCAGCTCCGTTTCTTCGAACAACCCCCCAATATCTTTGCGTAGCTCAACTCTATGCCTTCCTCAAGGTCTTTTAAAACAACCTCTTCCCCTATCAACAGCAGTTTTTTTTCCCCCCTCTCCCTTGCCCATCAAATTGATTCTGCGTTTAATGTGTGGTGTGGGGGTGTGTGTGTGTGTGTGTTGTGTGTGTGTGTGGGTGGGGTGGTGTTGGGGTTTTGTGTTGGTGTGTGTTGTGTTGTGTTGTGTGGTGTTGTGTGTGTGTGTGTGCATGCGTGTGTGTTCGCTGGTGTGTGTTTGTGTGTGTGGTTGTGTGGGTGTGGGGTTTGTGTGGTGTGTGTGGGTGTGTTGGGTGTGTGTGTGTTGGTGTGGGGTGGTGTGTGTGGTGTGGGTGTGCGTGTGCGTGGTGTGTTTTTCGCATGTGTGTGTTGTGTGTGTGTGTGTGTGTGTGTGTGTGTGTGTGTGTGTGGGTGTGTGGTGTGTGTGTGTGGTGTGGGGGTTTTGTGTGTGTGTGTGTGTGTGTGTGGTGTGTGTGTGTGTGTGCGTGCGTGCCAGTTGTATGGTTGTGTGTGGTGTGTGGTTGGTGTGTTGTGTGTGTGTTTTGTTGTGTGTGTGGGGTTTTGGTGTGTGTGTGGTGTTGTGTGGGGCGTGGTGCGTGCGTGTTGTTCGCTGTGTGTGGTGTGGTGTGGTGTGGGTGTTGTGGTGTGTGTGTGTGTGGTGTGTGTGTGTGTGTGCTGCGATGTGTGTATTTTGGGGTTGTGTGGTGTGTGGTGTGTGTGTGTGTGTGTGTGTGTGGGGTTGTGTGGTGTGTGTGTGTGTGGTTTGTCATACAACCTTGTTTAATGCAAAAATTGGGTTTTTTCAGTGAGTGTGTGTGTGTGTGATGTGTGATCATATGACCCTTTTTTTTAGGTGTTGGAAAATTTTTTTAAATTTTATCTTTTTGTTGGTTTCATTTGATTTTTTCTTTGGCATTTTTGTTATGTAGGCGCCTAGGGCTTAGATGTAAGATTAAAAACGTAAACAATCATTATATGCTATTAGGTTTCTTCGTGTTTTGTAACACCACACACATTGAAAAGATGCCACGCATAACATACCGCACGCCCGCGCGAAAGACAACGCACCACGCTACATTTGCAGTCGCATTCCCTGATCCTTAAATTGGGCGCATCCAATCACACGTTAACACGCACAAGCCGCAACCTGGCGCAACTCCAAATCATCTCGTTTGAACACACAGACACAGAACCCGGAGGCGACAGACAGAAGACAACAGCGAGACAGACAGACGACAGACAGACAAAAACACGGAAAAAAATACATACATACATTCTACATTCATACAAATTTCTACATACATTAAACTACAGATATACAACAAACTGCGCCCAACAAATGATACAAATAATCATAAAACATACATCATAAATCAAATAATACTTTTTTAAAATACATCATTCATACAACTACATAATACATACATACTTGTACGTACATACATACACTACATACATAATGCATGCAACTACAGAGATAGAAAGACAGACAGACACCGCACATCGTAGACAGAAAGAAGACGAAACGGGGATCTAGTTTCAAGAACTCCGGGCAAGATGTCCGGCTGTCATACGGTGAACCCAAAAAGACCGTCCCTTCCCCAAGGGTGGGGAACCCGAACCCCCCACAAGTCAACGCCTTTTAAGGGGAGGGGGGGGAGTACAGGACAGGTCAGGGCGGGTTCCCGGGGGCAACGCAAAGGGCTCTCCCCGGGTCACGGGGTGGTCAAGCCGACCGACCTTTCGCGTTTGACAACACAGCGTCACCAGGTCTTCACGCCGTTCCGGTGGGGCTGTGAGAAGGACATTGGGGTATATCCATGGCTTTATTACAGGGCATGGGGAAGGACTTGGGGGTTATCCCTGGGTTTATTACCGGGCTGTGGTGAAGGACATTTGGGGGTAAATCCCTGGCTTTATTATAGGGCATGTGGGGGAAAAAACTTGAGGATACATCCATGGCTTTTTTAAGGAATGGGGGAGGATTGGGATACCGGCTTTATTACAGGACTGGTGAAGGACTTAGGATTAAACCAGGGTTTTTTTACAGGATATGTGGGGAGGAATTTAGGTATATCCATGGCTTTATTACAGGGAAAGTGGTGAAGGACTTGGGGATATCCTGGGTTATTATAGGACATTGGTGAAGGGCATTGAGGATTATCCATGGCTTTTTACAGGAGTGTGGGGAGGGGCATTGAGGTTATCCATGGTTTATTTCAGGACATGTGGTGAAGGACATTGGGGTAATCCATGGCTTTATTTAAAGGGATGTGGGGAAGGGAAAAGGGGATATGTTTCCCTGGCTTTTTATGGGAAAGGGGTTAAGGACATTGGGGAAAAATCCAGGCTTTTTTACGGAATGTGGTGAAAAGGGCATTGGGGTATATCCATGGCTTTATTACAGGGCATGTGGTGAAGGACATTGGGGGGTATATCCCGGGTAATTATAGGACATGTGGTGAAGGCATTGGGGGTTTTATGCATGGCTTTACTAGAGGACATGTGGTGAGGACATTGGGTATCCATGGCTTTTTACAGGGCTGTGGGTGAAGGACATTGGGGGAGCCTGGCTTTATTACGGACATGTGGTGAAGGGGCATTGGGGGATATGCCAGGCTTTATTTCAGGGGCGTGGTGAAAACATTGGGATTTTTCCTACTTATTATAGGCCATGTTGTGAAACATTGGGGGGTAAATCCATGGCTTTTTTCAGGACAGTGGTGAAGGACATTGGGGGGTTTAAACAGCTTATTACGTAATGGGGTGGGGATATATCCTGGGTTTATTCAGGACATGTGGTGAAGGGTTGGGGGTTTGTCCAAGGCTTTTTACGGACATGGGTGAAGGACATTTGGGGGAATATCCCTGGTTTATTTTAGGACTGGTGAAGGGGATAGGAATATACCCTGGCTTTATTCAGGGAAAGTGATGAAGGACATAGGAATATATCCCCGGCTTTTTTACAGGACATGTGGTGAAGGCATGGAAAAATCCATGGCTTTATTTCAGGGCATGTGGTGAAGAATTGAGGTATATCCATGGCTTTTTCAGGACATGTGGTAAGGACATTGGGGATATATCCATGGGTTTATTAAGCACATGTATGAAAGGGCAAAGGGGGGAAATTCCTGGCTTATTACAGGACATGTGGTGAAGGACATTGGGGGGTTTTCCATGGGTTTTTTAGGGGAAAGTGGGGAAGGACATTGGGGATGTTCCATGGCTTTTTTACAGGACACGAGGTTTAAAACAAAGGGAAAATTTTCCTGACTTTTTTACAGGACATGTGATAAGGGGAAAAGGAATATATCCGTGGTTTTTTACAGGTCATGTGGGGAAGGACTTGGGGATTATCCATGGCTTTATTACAGGGCATGTGATGAAGGACATGGAAAATATCCATGGCTTATTTCAGGCAGTGGGGGAAAGGGCATAGGGAAAATATCCATCGTTTATTACGGGCATGTGGTGAAGGACATTTGGGGTTAAAACATGGCTTCATTACAGGACATGTGGGAAGGGCTTGGGGGGTATATCCCCGGCTTTATTAAGCCATGTGATGAAAAAACATTGGTAGAAAGAATTGGAAGGGGGGCAGCGAGAGTCCTCGAAGGAAGCCCCCTTCAAGCAAGTGTTTGGCCCTTTTGACATCTGGGGGTTGGGCCACACCCCTTCTGACCCGGATGTCCCTCTGCTGCCCCCTTTTTTTTCCCCCCTTTGGGACAGCCATGGCTGGGATTCGAACCCCCGACCCTCTGGACATGCTCATTATGACTCGCGCTTTAACCATGGCCCCATGGGGCACCCCGTATTTTAGGGAAATTAAGCCTTTTGAAGCTTTTGTTCCCCTTGACCAGCCGCTTGAACACCCTCTGCCGCTTCGCCCCTTGCTTTCAGGGGTCGGTTTTTTTCCTTCCCGCAACGGGGAGCTTTTATGAGGCTGTATGCAGACGTTCCTACAAACCCTAGTCCCAAATTTTTGCAGTGAGGACCCTTTACCCCGATGCCTTTTTCCTAGGCTGTTTGCCAGTCAGCTATTTTTTTTTTTTGTAGATTTGAGCTGCCCCCATTCTGTTCTATTGGCCTGTGAGTCGTCTATCAGCTCTTTGGTTGGGGCTTAGAGTGGATAATATGTCTGGTCTCATGCCACTCTTTTGTGATTCTGGGGGGACTCTTCCATTTGGGGGGTCTGCAGTGCACTCCCAGTCTTGCCCCATCCAGCAGCCTGCCGTTTTTTTCGATGGCATGTTGTTTGGCCAGATTTGCTGCCTTTTTGCCGGAAGGGCGGGTGCTTTTGGGTCCCGTTCTCCCTTTGTGGGTTGGGCTAGCCCAGATTTGTCAATTCTTTAGCACTTGGTTGTGCCTTTTGTGTACCTTCCTTGAGCCGGGTATTTCAGAGCTTAGAACATGTCCACTGTTTTTTTTTTATGGAGAGGGGGATGCGGTCGTCCCTTTTCCCCCCCCTTCACCAGGTTTTATTTTAGGGGGAAAGTTATGCAGATTGGGATGAAGTGATCCTGAGAGGGCCATGGTGTCAAAAAATCATTCCAAGTTAACTTCTTTGGAGTGCATTCCCCACGTTGTCCATTGCCCTTTTCTGGCTTGGGGGTGCTTTTTGGGTCTTTTTTGGCTTTTCTTTTTCCCTCTCCTGAATCATCATGTCTCTTTTGGCTTTTCCTTTTGGGCCCTTTGACCACCATTCGTTTTGGTCACCCCCAGTCCTGGCTGTTGGGCTGTGTGTGTTGTTTTTTTCTCGATTTGAACTTTTTTTTGCAGAATCCATGCCTCCTGAACTTTCCATTTTTTGCTGTCTTCAGCTGGGGTTGATTGCCCCCAAACCTTTTCTCCTGGTCCCGCATGCTTTGAAGTCTGATTTCCCCGCTTTTTATTCCTCCAGGATGGTTTCAGTGGGGAGTTTTACTTTGCTTTGGGGCATCAGCGGGTTCAGTCAGACAGGGTGGGACACCCAAACCCTTTCCTTGTGAACTTTTGATTTTGGGTTCCTTGCCCCCACGTGGGGGCAGTGTCGTATATTCAAGGGGCCATAGGAGCTTTGGTATCAGCATGAACTGCAGACACCAGACCTTGTATTTGCCAGGGAGCCCACACTGGTCAATGGTCTCCAAGCCTTCTTCCGCCATCTGCTTGGTTTCTTTGCTCTTTGTGTGTCTTTCAGCGTATCATCATACCATCTTCCAAGGCTCTTGACTGGTTCTTCTGTGACTGTTGGAATGGCCTGGTTGGCACACTGAAGACCACAGATTCGGCCACTTTTCCTTTCCTCAGTGAGAGACTCCGTGATTTCTTTGGCTTGAACTTCATTCTGGATGAGGCAACTATGTCGTCCAGCCTGTCCAGCACATGACGTGTCTCGTCTTCTCTGGATGAAATCACTGTAGTGTCATCCATGAAGGCCTTGAGAGGAGGCATCTTGTATCCATCGCCAAGGTCTGTTTGTCTTGCGTTGTTTGTTGCTGCTTTCAAGATAAGTTCCATTGCCAGCACGAACAGTATCGGGGAAATTGCACAGCCCATTGCAATGCCCACTTCCAAGGTTTTTTTTTTGTTTTTGTTTTTCTTTTTTTTTCGGAGATCAGAATTTTCAACTGTTTCCTACCAAGAGGAAGAGCAGTTGACGGGAATCTTTTTTCTTTACTTTGTATTGCTAATTTCTGTTATAAATGGACACAAGTTACGCATGCATTAATGTAAACCCTCTCTCTCTCTCTCTCTCTCTCTCTCTCTCTCTCTCTCTCTCTCTCTCTCTCTCTCTCTCTCTCTCTCTCTCTCTAAGAGTGTTCATCATCGTCGGTGTGTCTTGACTGTCTTCTTTTCTGTTCACTTCTGGCTTTCTGTCGGTGGAGGTCTTCATTCTTCAGTACTGCGTTCTCTTCAGTAACAAGTTGAGCCCGTAGTGGTGTGGGTTCATGTCTTGGAAGGTCGAGTTCTCTCTTGTTTCCATCAAAGGCAAGGGATGTTCTGTGTTGTGGCTGCGCTCGCGTCACTACCATGGGCGTTGGTTTTCTTCCTCTTCGTGGCTGCCGTTTCGCTCACTTTCACGTTTCGTTCGCCTGCTGTTCCAAATGTAGCCGTTCGCTGTGATTCTCCGGGGCCAAGATTTATTTTCCTTAAATCATTCATGTGTCACCTTGTTGGTCTGTATTCTATGTACCTATTATAATTTGATTCCCTTTTTCATCATCTCTCCTTTTCTTTCTTTCTTTTCTTTTCTTTTCTTTTTTTCCCAGCATGCACATGTCCCAATATAAGACAAATCATTAGGTTCATGCATTACTCTCTCTCTCCTCTCTCTCTCTCTCTCTCTCTCTCTCTCTCTCTCTCTCTCTCTCTCTCTCTCTCTCTCTCTCTCTCTTCTCTCTGTTTTTGTTTTGTTTTATTTTGTTTCTTTATTCTTATTCAACTTGGGGTTTTTCATATATTTCGTAACATTAGTTCCGTCTCAAATATCAGTTCCAGATTTTTACACTTGCCATATTTAAACTTTGAAATAGAAAGTTTTGCAATTAATAGAACCATGTTCGCTTGTTTTCTCGGTTTATCTGTGAATACATCTGTTTTGGTAATGCCAAACAGAGCTGTTGTTACATTCATAGGGATCTGTATGTTGTAGCGTGTGAGAATATACTGTTTTACTTGGTTCCAGAATGTGGATAACTTAGGGCAGGAATAGAAGGCATGTTCAATGTAATCTATTTCTTTGCACTTGCCCACTTCCAAGTTGATCCAATCAGTTGTGTACTCCTTGGTAGAGAACCGCATTGAGAAGCCATTGAAGTACTTCTTGAGCATGTCGCGGATGTTCTTTGGCACATGGTACATCTCAAGAGCCAACTGTATCATCTCATGGGGCACAGATCCATATGCGTTTGCCAGATCAAGCCACACTACGTCCAGGTCTCTCTTTTCTGTTTTTGCTTTTTGGATTGCGTCCCAGATCATTGTGGCGTGTTCTACACAGCTAGCCACGCCTGGGATGCCACCTTTCTGGACTGACACATCCAAGTACTTGTTTTCCATCAGGTACTTGGTCAGCCTTGCTGCCATGACAGAGAAGAAGATTTTCCCTTCGACGTTCAGTAGTGATATTGGCCTGAACTGGCTGATGTCACTTGAGTTTTGCTCTTTGGGGATGTACACACCATCTGCCGTCATCCACTGGCCGCTGATCTTCTGGTTTCTCCAAGCCGATCGCAGCAGCCTGTGGAGCCACTCCAGCACCTTGGGACATTTCTTGTAAAACTGGTAAGGTATTCCGTTTGGCCCTGGTGATGATTTGGCTCTGGCTTTGTCGACCACCTTCTTGATTTCCGCCAACGTTGGAGGCTTGCCATTGAACTGTTGGAGATATATCCATGGCTTTATTACAGGACATGTGGTGAAGGACATTGGGGATATATATCCATGGCTTTATTACAGCACATGTGATGAAAGACATTGGAGATATATCCATGGCTTTATTACAGGACATGTGGTGAAGGACGTAGGGGATCTATCCATGGCTTTATTACAGGACACGTGGTGAAAGACATTGGGGATATATCCATGGCTTTATTACAGGACACGTGGTGAAAGACATTGGGGATATATCCATGGCTTCATTATAGGGCATGTGGTGAAGGACATTGTCCATGGCTTTATTACAGGACATGTGGTGAAGGACATTGGGGATATGTCCATGGCTTTATTACAGGACATGTGGTGAAGGACATTGGGGATATATCCATGACTTTATTACAGGACATGTGGTGAAGGAAATTGGGGATATATCCATGACTTTATTACAGGACATGTGGTGAAGGACATTGGGGATATGTCTATGGCTTTATTACAGGACATGTGGTGAAGGACATTGGGGATATGTCCATGGCTTTATTACAGGACATATGGTGAAGGACATTGGGGATATGTCCATGGCTTTATTACAGGACTTGTGGTGAAGGGCATTGGGGATATGTCCATGGCTTTATTACAGGACATGTGGTGAAGGACATTGGGGATATGTCCATGGCTTTATAACAGGACATGTGGTGAAGGACATTGGGGATATATCCATGACTTTATTACAGGACATGTGGTGAAGGACATTGGGATGTATCCATCCCTATATTACAGGACACGTCTTGAAGGACATTGGGATATATCCATGGCTTTATTACAGGACATGTGGTTAAGGACATTGGGCATATATCCATGGCTTTGTTGTAGGACATGTGGTGAAAGACATTGGGGATATATCCATGGCTTTATTACAGGATGTATGGTGAAGGACATTGGGATGTATCCATGGCTTTATTACAGGACACGTGGTGAAGGACATTGGGGATATACCCATGGCTTTATTACATGTGATGAAGGACATAGGAATATATCCATGGCTTTATTATAGGACACGTGGTGAAGGACATAGGAATATATCCACGGCTTTATTACAGGACACGTGGTGAAGGACATGGGGATATATCCCTGCTTTTATTAAAGGACATGTGGGGAAGGACATTAGCATATATTGATTGGTTTATTACAGGACATGTAGTGAAGTTCATGGAGGGTATACACATGGCTTTGTTACATGTTAAGTGTTGAAGGACATTGGGATATATCCAAGGTTTTATTACAGGACAAACAGTGAAGGAAATTGGGATTTATCCATGACTTTATTACAGGGCATGTGGTGAAGGACATTGGGATAATTCCCTTGCTTTATTACAGGACATGTGGTGAAGGACATTGGGGATATATCGATGGCTTATTACAGTACATGTGGTGAAGGACATTTGGGATATAACCATGGCTTTATTGCAGGACATATTGTGAAGGAAATTTGGGAAATATCCTTGGCTCTATTACAGGACATGTGGTGACGGATATCGGGGATATATCCACGGCTTTATTACAGGAGTTATAATTAAGGACATTGGTGATATATCCGTGGCTTTATTACAGGACATGTAGTGAAATACACTGGGATATATCGATTGCTGGTGGTGGTGGTTTAATTTTACGTCTTTTCATCCGGCAGAGATATTAAAGGGGAAAAAAAGGGGGGGGGGGGGGACAAAAAACAAAAAAAAACCATTTAATCTTTTAAACACATACATCTGCATAACTTTGAAAAAGAAAACCATACATTTAAAGGACCTTATAATAGTCGCACATCAAAACGGGCAAGTGGCGGAAAACCCAATTAGCATGAGTCAGACAGAACTTGCCCTCCATTTTCATTTTGTCAAAGTTTAAAACCTTTCCCTTATACTTTTTTATTTTAAAACTGGACAATCAATAGAAGGTGGTGACAGAGATAAATTTTTCCCACAACACACACAACTTCAGGAAAAAATTTGGGGTCTTCCTGTTTTCACCTTAATTTTGTGATAATTTAAGCGATGGCGGAGCAGAGGCAGTTTAGTTTTTTCACAAAAAATGTTTTGAAAACGTATTTCCAGGTTGAATAGTTTTTCCACTTGGAAGGATTAAGGCAAATTAGCACACATTCTAAACAGTTTTTTGCACCAAGTTTGCTAAATTACTGCAAATTTCTTTCCCTCGAGACCACAATGGGGAAAACCCAACAGAAGTCTACGATTATACCCTGAAATAATACGTGATCGGGTACCTTATTTCTTTATAACAAATCTTTTCTGGCCTTACAACCCCAATTTGCAGTGCTTCAAAACAGACTTGAATAACACAAAACAGCACACAAAAAAAAGGATTTTGGAGAAATATACAAAAAATAAAGCCTCTTAGCATAAAGTCTGCAAAAATTTGAAAACCCCTTTTCCGAGATGAAAATGTTTTCCTATATTCAGACTTGGGGAATAACAAAACCGAACCGCTGCCTGGTCCATAACTGAACCACAAAAATTTTTTTTAAGGTGATTGGGAATTAAATTTTCTAGGTGTTTTTTCCATCGTTCACTAGAAGTTAATATTTTCCTTTTTTTCTTTGAGACCTTATACTCATAATCAAATTTCCCACTCAAGTTTCCCAAGGAGGCCATGGGAACCGGGGGGAACTCGGAATCGATTTAAAAATCTACTTTTCACTTAGACAAAAATTTTCAGCGGATAATTCATTTTTGGCGAATGTTGAAATTTCCTTGGCTCTTTTGGAAAACCTTTATTCGAATTTACAAAAATATATCAGAACTGAATTTTTTTTTTTAAAAAGTTTCGAATCACTATTTGCACTTCTAACATCTTTGCTCCGAAAATTTTAAAATTCGTGCTTTGTAGTCTTATATGTTTTGTTGACGGAAAATCCTAAACCAATTTTAATACTTTACTGTCAATACTTTGTAACTTTTTAAAAAAGATATTTTGCGCTGAAAATAAACTTTTTGTCCATATTTTAACTTGGACGGACAGAGCCAAAGACAGTGCAAAAGGGTTTTAGTTTTTGCCCCCAAGGGTTTTTGAAATTTAAAAATTTTTTAAAAAAATTATCTAGTTCTAGCTTTGATAACAATTTTTCTATGTGCATTTTTCCACTTATTTTTGGGTTTTAAAAGGACTCCCAAAAAATTGACTGTTTTTCTGTTTTGCAAACAAAGGCCATCTAATGAAAGGGTGGGTACAGGCGGATTTTCTCCTTTGTTAAACAACTTAAACGGGTTTTTTTTACCAGATAATTTCCCCTTTTCTTTATATACCCGATAAATTGCCAATTCATTTTGATATGACTTCGCACATGTTAAATTGCCCTTCTTTGTATGTTTTTTTAAACTATATCCCAATTGCATGTCATCAGCTACTGAACTAAATGGATTTTTTTGGACAGCGCAGAAGGAAAACATAAAGGGAATGAAAAAAAATTTTGGGGCAAAAATTTGATCCTTGGGGGAACCCATATTAATGACCTAAAGGAAAAATACACTTCCCAAATTCTTGTACATATATGTCTGTCCATTAAGAAACCTTTTTTATTAAAAATACATGTTGCCTGAAATACCATTTTTTTTAATTTTGTAAAGCAACTAGCAGCCAAACACTGTCTGGGCTTTTTTAACAAAAAAAAATGTGCCACGTACTTTTTCTGTGCAAACTTTTTTTTTTTTTTTGATTTGTAAGTTTTACAAGAGGCTTAGTGCTCGCCCCCTTTCAAAAACACCTGCTGGACAAAAGAAAATATTTTTTCACAATGTACATAAAAACGCTTCAATACAATTTTTTCCAGAATTTCCGACATGGAAGAAAAGAATTGGTCTATAACGCTTACAGAATATTTTATCTTGCCTTCTTTCAGAACTGGTATGCCCACCGAACTTTTCCCAAAATTTTTGGGAAGCCCCATTATTCCAAATTTTTGGAAAAAACGAGATAGTACATGTTTCCAGGAAGACGGCAGATGACATAGCATCTAAAAAACCATCTAGACCAACTGCTGAGTTCGGGAATGAGAGATGATAAAGCTTCTGACAATTTCTGAGCCCGGGATAGAAATTCAAAAAATGATCTGAAAACTGGATCAATCCAAATTCCCTTTTTTTTCCTCTTTCAACTATATTCTATTTCTCCCTGAAAGATGAAGACAAACTATTTGAAAAAAATAAACAAAAGCCCACTTTTTCATAAGAGGGGGAAAAACCTTTTCTAGCTTAATTGGGTAAGTTTTTTTTTGTGACCTTTTTTCATTTCTTTTACTTTTTTCCACATTTTAAAAACATTCTTTTGTTTTCTGTAATTTCCCTTTCTTACAAAATTCCCCCAGTATGCCTTTTTTGCTTGAGCAATTTTTTTATTCATTGTTTTTTCCTTTTTCATATTCTAAAATTTTTTCATTCTTATTTGGGATCCACCTTTAAACCCCTGACTTTTTGTTTTTTACAGCTAACGGATTTTTAGTCCACCAAATTACCGAAAAATTTATCAGTTTCCTATATCTACCCTTGGAATACCATCGCAGCTTGAATCAATTTTTTGGGAAAAATTTGAATAAAAAACATCAATGTTTTCATCTTCCCGACGTTGTATCATATGTCATCAGACTATTTGCAAAAGCTTCCCAATTTTGGCAAATTTTTAAAATTATAATTTGGGTTTTTTGTCTTCAACACTGATATGTCGTGCTAATTTCATCATTAAAATTTTATTGGGGTTGGAAGGTGATCCTTCCAAGGCAGTCTTCTCCAGTGGACCAATCGCAACAATTGCTAGTTTTTGGAGATACCAGCGACAAGTCATAGAGCGGGTTTGTGTTTGATACTTGGTTCGGTAACCGAACATTTTTTAACAAGATTAGACTGAACAACAATATTTTCTAGAAATCTTTTAAAAAGACATTTTTGAACTTTCTTACCCCAAAAAGGGTGAGCATTAAAATCGCCAAGAATGATCCATTTTTTAAAAAGTGAAATCGATGTTTTTCAGCCAGTCCGTATTATCATTTTTGGGGGCCGTGGGGATAATACACTGAAATAAATTTAAAACTGAGGTGTCATTAATTTTATCCAGCCCCTACAAAAAAGCTTTCAGAATCTTGTATCCTGGGCATAGAAACTGTGGAAAATTGTAAATCACATCAAACAAAATAGCGCACTGCCCCTTTTTATTTGAAATTTTTACGTTGTTTGGTGGTATAGAAATTCTTAATATTTGGAAGTTTTGATATTTCAACTTTTAGCGATTGAAGGCTAAACACTAATTTCCCTTTTGTACGAAATTTTTCAAAGGCAGAAATTTGCAAAATTTGACGGCATTCCACTGTAATATTTTCAACTTTTTAAAATTTTTTTCTTCATTTTTCTATAACATAATCAAGTGTTATTTTAAAAAAAAAGAAAAACTAATCATAGTCAGACAAGGGTATTTTCCGACGATCCCTTTGGCTATGGCGGAATCCCGCGGAGGGGGTAACCATACATTCCGGGCGGGGTAAGGATCCGGGGGGTCTGGAAGGGCCCGGGGACTCAGTTAAATCCCCGTGTGCCGCTAAATCTTCCACTCTCTGTCGCGTGTGGCGCCCCAGAAAGGCATGTGATAGGGCCCTAGGTTTCTTTGCAGTTGCCTTGCCCCTTTCCCCTTTTTGGATGGAGATCATCTTGAAGGGATACACTTCTGGATGTTTTCGTAACCCACATGAGAAATTTTTTTTGGATTTTTTTCCCAAATTTAAATTCAAGTAGGTGTGCCTTTTATATCACCCTTTTGCTTCAAGATTTGTGTTTTTGGGACAGGATTGACTTGCTGCACACAAGGGGGGGGCTGGGGGAAAGATTTCTGGACAATATCACAGCAAAGCATGTCTTTTCCGCACACAGGGGCGTTTTTCCTTTTTAAGGTCTTTAAATCCGTGTGCAGAACCACACATCTGGAGCAGGAGCAGCGATTGACTTGCCTTCGAAACCTTCTTGTGTTGTCAATGGTGAAAGTTTTTCCTTGCACCACTGTATCCTAACCATTCCCCCGCGTGTAGGATTGACTCGGGTTTATGTAGAGTCTGAAAAATAAGGACACGAGGATATCTGGGAACGTTTTTTTTTTGCCCCGGGATTGATTTTGGGGGTTTAAATTCGGGGTTCTATTTGGGTGTCGCTTTTTCTACGAATTGGGGAGTGACGTCATTTTTATACTGTTCTTTTGGGTATTTTTTTGTTTTGTTTTTGTTTTTACTTTTCTTTCGTAGACCACCGGGCCCCACAACCTTTCATTGTCAAACTTGGAGTAGGGCCCGGGGGGACTACCCTTTACATCGTTGCTTTATACAGGACCTGTGGGGAAGGAGACAGGTATGTCCGTGGGGTTTTTTACAGGAATAGGGGAAGGGCATTGGGATATACCCTGGCTTATTAAAGGAATGTGGTGGAGGAAATGGGAATATCCATGGCTTTTTTTACAGGGCATACTGTGAAGAAAAGGGGGATAATCCATGGCATCATTACGGACATGTTGGGGAAGAACATTAGGGAGAATTTTAGGGTTTATTACAGGACTGTGGTGAGGGGCATTTGGGGAAAATCCATGGCTTTTTTCAGGACAGTAGTGAATGAGACTGGGGATTATCCATGGGTTTTTTATAGGGATGTGGTGAGGACTTGGGGGAAATCCTGACTATTTACAAAACAGTGGTGAAGGACATTGGGGAAATACCCAGGCTTTATTCAGAAAAATGTTGGGGAGCTCTGTAAACCCCATGGCTTTATTACAATATTGGGGGGGAAAAGTATCAAGATAATCAATCTTTACTACGGACGTGTAATGGAGAAAATTCATAAAACTCGTCTATGGGTTTTTCAAGGCTTTAGTGAAGGGCTACATCCAAGTTGTTACAGAAGGGTAATGAAAGGGATTATATTTGCACCCCGCCCATGACTTTATTTCAGGCCTATAAAAGAAGGCATTCCTAGGACTTTCCCTGCCTTTATTACAAGCCATATAACGAAAGGGTTTTTACTAGGCTATCTCCCGCTTTAATTACAGGCCCCTATAACGAAGGATTACACTAGGACTAGTCCCTGGGTTTAATTTCAGGCCCTAAAAAGAAGGCTTACCTAGACATTCCATGGCTTTATTACAGGGCCCTATATCGAAGGTATACACTAGGGCTATTCCTGGCTTCATTTTCAGGCCCTTTTAAACGAAGGCATTACCTAGGACATTCCATGACTTTATTTCAGGGGATATAATAAGCCATTACCTAGGACTAGTCCGGCTTTATTACAGCCTATAAGAAAATATTAGCAAGGGCTTGTCCAGGCTTTATTATGGCCATTTAAAAGAAGGGGTTACACTAGGATTTCCCCTGGCTTTATTACAGGCCATACAACGAAGGCATTTCAATACACTGTCCCTGCTTTATTTCCGCCAATGATGAAGGGATTTCACTAAACTATGCCCTGGCAATATTAAGGCCATATAATGAAGATATTTCACAGGACTATGTCCCTGGCTTTTTTTACAGGCATATATCGAAGATATTACATAGGACAGTCCAGGCTTTATTACAGGGCCCTATAACGAAGGGGACACTAGGGAAATTTCCATGGCTTTATTACATGCCATATAACGAAGCATTTCACTAGGGGCTATTCCATGACTTTATTACGGCCATAAAATGAAACATTCACTAGGACTATGTCCTGACTTTTTTACAGGCCATATGACGAGGGGATTTCCTAGGACTAAAATCCATGGTTTTTTTTACAGGCCCTTAATGAAAGGGTTACACTAGGGCTTGTCCAGGCTTTTTTACAGGCCCCGTAAAAGGCCCACATAGACTATGTCCATGGCTTTATTACAGGGCCTAATGAAGGCATTACCTAGGATATGTCATGGCTTTATACGGCCCTTAATAAGGGATTACACTAGGCATGTCCATGACTTATTACTGGCAATAACGAATTTTACACAGGACTGTGCCATGGCTTTTACAGGCCATTTAAAGAAGGGATTTCCTAGGGCTAGTCTTGACTTTTTTTACAGGCCGTATAACGAAGGTGTCACAGGACATTCCATGGCTTTTTTTGCAGGCCAATGTAAGGCATTTCACAGGACATGTCCCTGGCTTTTTACAGGGCCCTATAAAGAAAGGGTTTTCACTAGGACTTGTCCCCGGCTTTTTACTGCCCTATAACAAAGGCATTACACTAGGGCTATGTCCCTGGCTTTATTACAGGCCATATAACAAGGCATTTCCTAGGCATGTCCTGGCTTTATTGCAGCCATATAACGAAGGTAGAAAAAAAGGGTATGCCATGGCTTTTTTACAGGCCAATAATAAGGTATCACTAGGATATGTCCTGGGTTTATTACAGGCCAAAAACGAAGGGATTTCACTAGCAAATTTTTCCATGGCTAATTAAAGGCCATATGCGAAGGTATTTCACTAGGGGAGTCCATGGCTTTATTTCATGCCATGTACAAGTATTACACAGGGAAATTTCCCTAGCTTTTTTACAGGCCATAAGCGAAGGGATTTCATAGGCTATGCCATGGCTTTATTCAGGGCCCTATGATGAAGGGATTACACGACTAATTCCCTGAACTTTTACGGCCATATGATGAAGGGATTACACTGGACTATGTAGGTTTAATTTCATCCCTATATGAAGGCATTACACAGGACTATGCCAGACCCTTTTTGCGGCCCTAGATGAAGGATTACACTGGGACATTTTCCCCGGCTTTTTTACAGGCGATATAAGAAGGCATTAAACAAGGACTTCCCATGGCTTTTTTACAGGCGATATAAGAAGGCATTACACTAGGACTATGTCCCCGGCTTTATTACAGGCCATATGAGAAAAGGGATTTCCTAATATTTCCATGGCTTTATTTACAGGCCATTTAAAAGAAGGGATTTCATAGGACTATGCCATGGCTTTATACATGCCAATAATGAAGATTTCTCTAGGACTAGTCCAGGCTTTATTACGGCCATAAAATGAAGGGATTACACAGGCTATGTCCATGGCTTTCCAGAAGGCATTACACTAGGACTATGTCCATGGTTTTCAGTGCAGACAAAACAACGCACTAGAGGGACCGACTGGAAAGCGTATTTTTGGGGGGAGGGATATGGTGGGGGGCTTTGCGCTTGGGCTGATTTCTATTCCGCCATGTTTTTTTGCTTTCCAGCTGCTCTGTTTTGTATGTTTCTACTGTCTAACTGTTTTATTTCGTCATTTCCTCAAGTTCATCACGTCATTTTTTTTTACTGTGCTAACTGTTTTTTCGTCCCTGTTCCCCTGTTTTAAACCCCTCATGTTCTACTGTGCTAACTGTTTTATTTTCATGTTCTAATACGTCGTTTCTTTTTTTTGTTTTCCTTACCCTTTTTTGGCCACTCCGTTTGTTCTCTTGTCCTTTCCCCCATGTTTTCCCCTGCCGTTTTCTATTAATCATTTCCCCGTTGAAATTTTCTTTTCTCAAAACCTGTTCCGGCTTTTATTACTCTGTTCCCTTGTTCCTATCCCATTTTCCCTTTCCTGTTTGTCCCATTATTTCCCCCTGTTCCGTTTGTTCTATTTATTTTTTGTTTTCCTTTTTTGCTTTTATTCCCCGCCTTTTTTCCTGTTGTTTAACGCTTTTCCCCCCCCCTTTTGTTGTTCAGACTGTCTATTTCCCATGTTCCTGTTGTTCAACTGATCTTTTCCCCTTTTTTCCTGTTGTTCAATGACTATTTCCCCATTTTGTTTTCCCGTTTTTCAGACTGATCTATTTCCCCATGTTCCTGTTGTTTTGAATGTTATTTTTCCCCCTGTTCCTGTTGTTTTTAGACGTCTATTTTTTCCCGTTCCTGTTGTTTGTTGTTCAACTGATCATTTTCCCCTGTTCCTGTTGTTCGTGTTTTTTTTGTCAGTTCCCCGTTTTCCTGTTCAGCGTCTGTTCCCTTTTTTTCCTGTTTTCAGCTGTTTTTATTTTGTTTGGTTTTTTCCTGGTTTTGTTCAGACTGTTTTATGTCGTCATGTTCCTGTTGTTCCTTTTTGTTCAGATGATCTATTTCCATGTTCCTGTTGTTCAGTTTTTATTTCCCATGTTCCTCTGTTTTTTCAACCTGTTCCCCTTTGTTCAAGTTTTATTTTCTGTTTTCCCCGTTTTTAGTTGGGTTTCCCCTGTTTTTTGTTAATGTCTATTTTCCCCCCCTTTTTTGCTGTTTAATGTTTTTTTTTTTTTTCCTTTCTATTTTTTCCGTTCCCTGTTCCTCCATTAGGTTTCTTTCTATGTTAGTTTTTCCTTTTGTTTTTAACTGCTTTATTTTGTTGTTTCCCCTTTTTAAAGGGGAATCATTCTGTTGTTCCTTTTATTTTTTCCCTTCCGGGGCCCCCTCGGGGGGAAATTTTATGGGGGAGCTTTTTGCCCCTGGAAAGGGTTTTTGGACCCGTCCGTTTTGGGGGGGCTTTTTTTTTCCCAATGTTCTTTTTTTTTCCCGGGATTTTTTTGGGGGGTCCTGTTCACTGTTCTCTTCCCTGCAAAACCTTTTTCCCTTTATTGTCAAACGCTTTAAACTTCATTCACCCGAGGGGTTTTTCCGTTTTTGAACTTTGATTTTTTGCCAAGTCCTTTCTATTAAACATTGAATAGAAATTCGGGCCCGTCCCCAAACGATTTTCCTGGATGGGGTTGCTTTAAAAAAGGAATTTTTCGCTGGGTAAAAAAAGGAAAAACCCATTTCGTAGGGCCTTGTTTCCTTTCACTGGAATTTGTGCCTGTTAAAAAGGGCTGCATTTTTGGGTTGCCTCTTTTTCCAAAGTCTTCCTGGGAAATAACCCCCCATCGGCAAGTGCGCTCGAACGGGGTTTTTCCGGACTCCTTTTAAAGTCCACCAAATTTTGGGGCTGGGTAAACAGCATGAGGAACTCTCTCAAGGAAAATAAAATTTTTTTTCCCCCAAAGGGGGGAAGGGAAAAATTTTCCCTTTTAAGTTTTTCCCCGTTATTACAGGGCATGTGGGTGTTGGGACGTGGGGATAATTCCCTTGCCTATATTACAGGACATGTGGGTTTGAAGGAACATTGGGGATATATCGGTTGGGCTTATTACAGTAATGTGTGTGTCTGATGGACTATTGGGAATATAACCATGGCGTTTTTGCAGGGACATATTGTGAAGGAAATTTTGGAATATCATTGGCTCTTGGCTCCTTAATTTTTTTACAGGACATATGAGTGACGGATATCGGGGATTTGTCAACGGCTTTATTACAGGAGTTATAATTAAGCGACAGCTGGTTGATATATCCGTGTTGGATTTATTTACAGGACACTGTAGTGTTATATACACTGGGATATTTTCATTGCTGGTGGTTTTGCCGGTGGTGTTTAATTTTTACGTCCTTTTCATTCCGGCAGATTTTGGGATATGAGACGGGAATAGGAAAAAAACAAAGGGGGGGGGAGGGGGGGGGACAAAAAACAACAACAACCAAACTTAAGTCATTTCAACTACATTCATATGCTTCTCACTTAGGACAAAAAAGGGAAAAAAGGCATATCAGTTAAGGACCTTCTGAATTAGTCTAGCTATCATCTGAAATGGCTAAAGTGGCCGGCAAACTCAATTATGCATGTGGTCAGACAGAACTTGTCTCTCATTTTATTCATATTTGTCAAGATTGATACCTTTGCTTATACATTTTAGTTTTAAAACTGGAGCAATTCTGATAGATGGTGTGTGCACAGTAGATGTATTTTCACAAGAAACACACAACTTCAGGAGGGGAGAGTAATTTTGGTCCTTCATGTGTTTTTTTTCAGCCTTTATTTTGTTGATAAGTCTTAGCAAGATGGGCTCTCAGTGGAGACAGAGCCCCAGCTAGCAGTCGTTGTGTAGCATTTGTTTCACAGAAGAAAAAAATGTTTTGTTTTGTAAACGTTAGTTGTTCCAGGTTTGAATAGTATTTCTACACTTGGATGGACTGTAATGGCCAAATATTTAGACACATTCTGAACTGTTTTGGCACCAAGTTTAGCTAATTATCTGCTATTTTGCATTCCTCCATCTGTGTCCCACAATGCTGTAGGAATCCAAAGATGGTTCTACGATTTCTTTCCTGTGACATAATCAAGTGTTATTCCAGGTACCTATTTAATATAAACAATATCATTTTGGCTCTTACAATCCCAAGTTTGCAGGGCTTGCCAAATCTGGACTTGGAATCCAACACAAAATCAAGCAACACTAAAAAAGGGATATATTTGGTAAAAGTACTACATTACTATATTTAAACAAATAAACATGCCTTCTCAGTTTTGCATAAAGTTTTCATGCACATGATATTGAATAATCCTCTTTCACCGAGATGAAAAATGTTTTCCCTATATTCAGACTTGGGATTATACGGAAACCAGAACCGCGGTCAGCTGTTGTCCATTACTGAATATACCAACTGTATAGTTTTTAAGGTGATTATGGTTATGAATTTTCAGGTGGTCTTTCACATCGTTCTCTTTCGATTGTTTTTATATTTTCTTTTTTTTCTTTTGAGAACGTATTTTCTCATAATCAAAATTTCCACTCATTGTCGTTCCCCAACACGGCGGCATCATCGGACCGTGGGTGGGGAACTCTGAGGAATCGATTTTCAAATTCTACTTGGCCCTTAGACATTACATAAGTTTCTGCCGGTTTTTATTTATCTTTTATTTTTCACTTATTGGCTGAATGTATGAAATTTCCTGGGCTCTACTTGGAAAATCTTTATTCGATTTACTCTAAAATATCATCCAGTTAAAACTGCAATTTTTTACTTAAAAGCGTCGAATCACCATATTTGGCTTTACTTCTTCTAGACATCTTGGCTCCGTGTAAATAGGGTAAAGTTATTACGTGCTTTGTAGTTCCGTATAATGTATTTGTTTGGACAGGAAAATCTCCTAATACTAACTTAATAGCTTTATGTCAATACTTTTAACTTTTTATAAAGATACTTTGGCGCTCTTGAAAGGGCTCGAAATCGTAAACTTTCTTGTTCCTTACTTTACTTGGAGAGGACAGAGCCAATGTCAGTAGTCTGCAATTAGGGTTTTAGTTTTTTGACCCACAAGTGTTCGAGAAATTAACATTTTTAAGTAATAATTTAGTCTAGGTCTAGCTGTTAGATAACATATTTTCTTTGTTGGCATTTTTCAAGCTTGTTTTGGTGTTATATAAAGGACTCCCAAAAATTTGACCTGATGTTGCATATTGCATCTTAAAGTGCCATTTTATGCAAGGTTGGGAACAGTACTAGGCGGGACTATTTTATTATTTTCTCATTGTTAAACAACATTGAAACTGGGTTTTGTTTTTTTTTTTTTCATACCGATTTTTTAGCCATTTTTTTTTATATGCCGATAAATTGTCCATTCACATATTGATATGACTTCTGCCATGATTAATTGAACACATCTTCTTTGTTTTGTTTTCTTAAAACTAGTAGGCCATCCATATTGCGATGTCTCAGCAATACCTGAATATCTAAATGGTTATTTTGGTACTGCGCGAAGCGATAAGTCATAAGGAGATCTTGAATACAAAAATTGGGGCAATAATTGATCCTTGGGGGTTACCCATATTATAGGTACCTGAAGGAATGTTTTCATCTTACCAAGTCTTTGTACGTATATGTCTGTCCTTAAGAATCTCCTTTTTATGTAAGATATCCATGTTGCTCTGTATTACCATTTTTTGATTTTTTGTTATAGAACTAGCTATGCCAAACACCTTGTCGTTGGCTTTTTTTTAACATCCAATATATGTAGCCATCGTTACTTTTTCTGTAGCGGGGCAATTGTATTTTGTTTTTGATTTTGTAATTTTTACAGTGGTCTGTAGTGCATCGACCCTTTCTATTAACCAGCCTGCTGGACCAGGAAGCTTAATTGTTCTTTCTTTTCATCAATAGTACATCGACGCTTCAATACAATTTTGTCCTAGAAGTTTGCCGACATGAGAAGTCTAAGGATTGGTCTATTACACCTGATGCCTTACAGTTGGTTATTTTCTTGCATGCTTGACAGAGAATGGTCATGCCACCCCGAACTTCTTCCAATTTTTTAGGGACGAAGCCACATTATTACAACCATGTTTTTGGAACAAAGGTGGTGATGTAGTACTGTTTCCTGGATGACGGCAGATGACTTGGACTTAGCATTGATAAAGAAATGCACTCTAGACCTACTCGCTGTGAGTTCTGAGAATGAGACTGTTGATAAAGCTTCTGGATGTCTGAGACCTGGAAGGAGAAATTCAAAAAATGGATCTGCACCTGGTTTCAGGATCCAAATAGTCCTTTTTTTTGTTCCTCTTTCAATCTATTTTGCTCATTTTACTGCCTGCGTATAGATGATGGACTAAACTATACGGAGAAAGAAAGTAATAAAACGAAAAGCCTAAGCTTATTTTTCATAAAGAGTGTGGAATTTCCTTTTTAGCTTTATTGGGGTAAGTGGGTGTTGTAAAGTATGTTGTTTGTGACCATTTTTCATTTCTTTTACTCCTTTTTTTCCACACGTTAAAAACTTGTCTTTTTGATTTCGGTATTTTCATTTCTTTTACAAATATTCATCCAGGATTGCCTTTTTTGCTTTGAGCAAGTATTTTTTATTACAGTTGTTTTTGTTTTTTTTACTGGGTCATAGTCTGAAAATTTTTTCTTCAGTCTTATTTTCCGGATCACCTTTTAATAGGCCTGACGTTTTTGATTTTAAGCTAATCGGCATTCTTAAGTCCACCACAAGTTACGAAAAAATTTATCTAGGTTTTCTTT
Organism: Conus ventricosus; assembly: GCA_018398815.1. Classification (NCBI taxonomy): domain Eukaryota; kingdom Metazoa; phylum Mollusca; class Gastropoda; order Neogastropoda; family Conidae; genus Conus; species Conus ventricosus. The sequence continues at coordinate 14,362 of JAFLJL010001779.1, read as the reverse complement.
ATCTACTCACTGGATTAGCAACTATCAGCAGCTGATCAATTTTTTTGGCCAATATTTGATTTAAAAATCAGATCCAAGGTTGTCAATCTTCAAACGAAGTTGTTATCATTATGTCATCAGAACTATTTGCAAAGAGCTTCCCAAAATTGCTTAATTTATAATTTAATAAGTTGGGAATTTTGTTCTTCTAACATTTTCTGTTATGCAGCTGCGTAATTTCAATAATTCAAATTGATTGTCGGTTGGATGGTGATCTCTTCCTAGGCTCAACGTCTTTCTTCCAGTGGTCCTTCCGCAATCAATTGCTAGTTTGGAGAGATTTCCAGCGGTCATGTCTCGACAAGTCTATATAGTAGATGGTTTGGGTGTTGAATACTATCTGGGGATCTCGTTGTTACTCGAACATCATTTAAATCCAGATAGAGGGAATCAACAATATTTTCTAGAAATTGGTTTAGACGTTAGTTGTACACTTATTGTCATTCTGTATCCCAAAAAGGAGCACTATGTGCATTAAATCGCCAAGAATGATCCTTTTCTCTTAGAAGCCGTGAAATCGATGTTTTTCAGCCAGTGTATGTTTCATCTGTTGGCCCCAGGCCCCGTAGGGATTAATACATGAAATGACCCTTTTATAAACTAGAGGTGTCTTTCCATTTTTTATCGCAGCCCCTACAGAAATAAAAAGCAGTCTTCAGAATCTGGTAGATCCTGGGCATAGGAAACTTGTTGGAAAATTGTTAAATCACATTCTAACCATTAAATAGCGCACTGCACTTTTCATTTGAAAATATTTACGTTAGTTTGTGGTCGGTAGTTAGTAGAATTCCTTATATATTTGGTAAGCTTTGATATTTCTCATTTAGCGCAATTGAAGCGCTAAAATCACTTATATAATTTCCCTGTTGTTACGTAAATTTTTCAAAGGGCATGCAAATTTGCAGAGATTGATTCTGGCATTCCACTGTTTTGTTTTCAACCTTCGTTTATACTTGTTTCTTCATAATCGTCTTTACTATATGTCAATGTGTTAATTGTGAAATAAAAAGAAAAAATACTATATCACTAGTCAGGAACTGAAGGATATTTTCGACGATGCCTATGGTCTATGGCGGATAATGCCGGGGAGGAAAGGAGGTTCGGACAGACATTCTCTGGCGGTTTGGTAAGGGGTCCGTGGGGTCGGGAAGGCCAGGGACTGCAGGTAGATTGCCCCTAAACCGTGTGCCGCTGTAAATCTTCCGACTCTCGGTCTTGCGTCGTGGTCGCTCCAGAAGAGGCGATGTAGATGACGGCCCTAGGTTTTCTTTCCTGTTGCTTGCTCATTCGCACATTGGATGGAGAATAATTTGAAGGTGATACGATTTGGTTGTTGTCCGGAACCCCACATGAGAACATTTTTGGTTATTCTTTATTTTTTTCTCACAATTAATTCAGAGTAGGTGTGCGCAATTATATCTCACCGTTTTGCTTCAAGATGTTTGGGATTTGACAGGATTGACTTGTGCACCACAAACGTGGGTCTTGGCGAAAAGATTTGATGGGACAGATATCACAGCAGAGAAGAATGTTTTTCCCGCACACAGGCGGGGTCTTTCCTCTTCTTTATATGGTCGTTGACGTTGAATCCTTCGTGTGCAGAACACACATTCGGAGCAGGATGCAGCGATTGACTTGCTTCTTCAGGCAACCTTTTGATGTTCGTCAATGGTGAAATGATACGCTTTCGTGGCAGGGCCACTTGTTGTCCATTTAAGCATTCCCATGGAGTGGAGGTAGGATTGACTCGGTTCATCGTCAGAGTACATTGAAGATAAGGACACGAGGAGTATCTGAGGGGTATTCGTATTTTTTGCCGGCATTGATTTGGGGTTGTTAACTTCGGCGTTTTTTGGTGTCGCTTTACTCTACTTTATTTGGTAGTGACGTCATTTTCAGTTACTGTTCTTTTGGCTACTTTATTTTGTTTTGTTTTTGTTTTTTCTCTTTTTTTTCTTTCGTAGGACCACCGGCCCTACAGACCCTGTTCTGTTGTCATCTTGGATGTAGGGACCGGGGTGGGTGGTTGGGGACTCCTTGACACCGATTCTTGCTTTATTACAGGACATGTGTGTGCTGAAGGAGACTAGGATATGTCCGTGGCTTTCTTTTTTATTACAGGATATATGGGTGAATAGGACATTGGGGATATACCATGGCTTTATTAAAGGACATGTGGTGGAGGACAATGGGATATATCCATGGCCCTTTTTATACAGGGACATTACTGTGATGAAGATAATGGAGGTTATAGCCATGGCATCATTACAGGGACATGTGGTGTAGATCATTAGGGAGATATCACATGGCTATTTACAGGACATGTGGTGTCGGAAATATTTTTTGGGATATATCATGGCTTTATTACAGGACATGAGTGAATGTGACTGGAGGATATATCCTTGGCTTTAGTTATAGTGCATGTGTTGTGTGAGAGGACTTGGGGAATTATATCCATGACTATTTTTACATAACATGTGGTGAAGGACATTGGGGATATACCTTGGCTTTTATACAGAAAACATGTGGAGCGGAGAGGCCATTGTTACAGCCATGGCTTTCCTTTATTTACAAGGTATTTTATGTTGGTGTAGAGTATCAAGGTTATAGAGCTCGATAGCTGTTCGTCATGGGAAGTGTACTGGTGAATTTCTAATAAGAGCTCTGTCTATGGTAGGTCACAGGGGACATTTAGTGAAGGGCTACATCCATGATTGTTACAGAAGGGTAATGATAAGGAAGCCTTTGTTTTATTTTATCATTAATTTTGCACCGGGCCATGACGATATTACAGGCCATATAACGAAGGACATTACACTAGTCTATCATCAATGCCTTAGTACAAGCCATATAACGAAGGTATTTCTCTTGGTCTATCTCCTTGGCTTAATTAAGGCCTATAACGAAGGTATTTTACTCTGTGGACTATGTCCATTGGCTTTATTACAGGCCATAAAATGAAGGCATCTACACTGAGGACTAGGTCCATGGTTGCATACAGGCCATATATCGAGGTATTTCAGCTAGGACTATGTCCATGGGCCTTCATTACAGGCCCATATATCGAAGCATATTACACTAGGACTATGTCCATGACTTTATTACAGGACTTATAATGAAGCCATTACAATAGGATTATGTCCATGGATTTTATTAAAGGCCATATAATGATGGGATATTAATATTACGGAAGAGGATCGATTGTCCATGGCTTTATTACTGGCCATATAATCGTAAGGCATTACCACTAGGACTTATGTCCATGGCTTTATTACAGGCATACAACGAAGGCATTATTACAATAGACTATGTCCATGGCTTTTTCTTTTTTACACACGCATATGATGAAGGCCATATTACACTAGAACCTATGTCATGGCAATATTACAGGCCATATAATGAAGATATTACACTTGGACTCATGTCCATGGCTTTTATTAAGGACCATATATCGAAGAGATTACACTGGACATATTGTTCCATGGCTTTTATTTCAGGCCATATAACGATGGTGCTTACACTAGGACATGTCAGGGCCTTTATTTCATCATCGCCCATTTAACGAAGGCACTTGACACTAGGGACTTTTTCCCATGACACTGTATTACAGGCCATAAAATGAGAGGGCAGCTACACTAGGACTATTTGTCCAGGACTTTATTACAGGCCATTTTGACGAAGGCATTACACTAGGGGGAACTAGTACCATGGTTTTATTTACAGGCCATATAATGGTAAGGGTCATTTCACTAGGACTATGTCAGGGGCTTTTTATTACAGGCCATGTTAATTGAAGGCATCACACTAGGACTATGTCCATGGCTTTTTTCAGGGCCATATATCTGATGGCATTACACTAGCGACTATTGTACTTGGCTTTTTTACAGGCCCTTATAATGAGGCATTACACTTAGGACTATGTCCCATGAATTTTTTACTGGTCATTATAACCGTAACGTATTACCACCCGGGAACTGTGTCCATGGCTTTATTACAGGCAATTTTAACGAGGCTGTATCCAGGACTGTATGTCTCATGACTTTATTTCAGGCCGTTTTAACGAAGGTAGTACACTGGACTTGTCCATTGGATTTTATTGCAGGCCCTTTTGTCGACATGGCATTACACTTTGGACTATGTCCATGGCTTTTATTACAGGGCCTATATAATGAAGGTGTTACCTCTGGGAATATGTCCATAGCTTTTTTTACATGCATATTACAAAGGCACATTACACTAGTAGGACTATGTCCGATTGGCTGTTATTTCAGGCCATTATAACGAAGGCATTACTACCGTGGACTAATGATCCATGGCTTTATTGCAGTCCATATATCGTGGTAGTAACTAGGACTATGGTCCATGGCTTCTTTATTACAGGCAGATAATGACAGGTATTTACCTCTAGGGACTAGGTCCATGGCTGATTACGGCACATTGAAACGAAGGCATTACATAGCTCTATGTCCAGGGCTATATATACAGGCAATTTAGCGAAGGTTTTTACACTTGGGTATATCTGACCTTTGGCTTTATTTCATGCCATGTAGCGAAGGTATTACACTAGGAGGAATGTCCAGAAGCTTTATTACAGGCCATATAGCGAAGAGTATTACACTTAGGACTATGTCCATGAGATTTATTACAGGCCATTTGATGAAGAATTACACTAGGACTTATATCCATGACTTTATTCAGGCCTCATATGTGAAGGCATTACACTAGGACTATGTCCATGTTTTATTACATGCCCTATAGTGAAAGGCATTACACTAGGAACTATTGTCCATGACCTTATTGCAGGACTTATGATTGATGATGGCATCTATTACTCTGCGGGACTATGGTCCTCGGCTTTTCTTCTTTAGACAGGCGATATATTGAAGGCATTCTTATCACCAGGACTACGTCCATGGCTTTTTTACTGGCGTTATTATGAAGGCATTACACTAGGGCTATGTACATGGCTCTTTTATTACAGGCCATATGATGTAGGCATTTCTACTAGGACTATGTCCAAAGGATTTCTTTTTTACAGGCCATTTAACGAAGGATTACACTAGGAACTATGTCACCATGGCGTTATTACATGCCTTTAAATTATGAAGGTATTACTCTAGGATTTGTCCATGGCTTTTTTACAGGGCATATAAAATGAAGGCATTACACTTTGCGACTATGTCCATGGCCTTTTATCACAGAGGCCATTTACAATAGGACTATTGTCCATGCGGTTTATGTGCCAGGGACCAAAACAACCGATCTAGACGGGACCGACTGGAAGAAGTGCGTAGTTGGGAGGGAAGGGATGATGGTGGGGTGGGCAATAGCGCTTGGGTCTGACTGTTCCTATTCCGCCATGTTTCTGTGTTCCAGCTGACTATGTTCTGTTCATGTTTTCTCTGGTGCTAACTGTTTTATTTCGTCTGTTCACTCTTGTTCTATCACGTCTTCCAATGGTTTCTACTGTGCTTAACTGTATATTTCGTCATGTTCCTCATGTTCTATCACGTATGTTCTCTACTGTGCTAACTGTTTTATTTCGTATGTTCCTAATTGTTCTATAACGTCATGTTCTGTCTATTTTCTGGTTGTTTCTCTTAGTCCTGTTCCTGTTGTTTTCTTACCGTCCTGCTTCCTGTTGTTCTCTACGTCCTGTTACTTATTGTTCTATCACGTCATGTTCCTGTTTGTTCTATTTCGTCCATGTTCTGTTGTTCTATCTACCGTCCTGTTCCTGGTTGCTCTATACGTCCTGTTCCTCGTCTTGCCTCTTTACGTCTTGTTCCTGTTGTTCTGGACCGGAATCTATTCCCATGTTCCTGTTGTACAGGTATGATCTATTTTTTCCCCATGATTCCTGTTTGTACAGACTGATCTATTCACCATGATTTCCTGTTGTTCCTGTTGTTCAGACTGATCTATTTCCCCATGTTCTCGTTGTTCCTGTTGTTCAGACTGATCTTTTTTCCCCATTTCCTGTTGTTCAGGATGATCTATTTCTAAATGTTCCCTGTTGTTCCTGTTGTTCGATGATCTATTTCCCCATGTTTCTGTTGTTCAGACTGATTATTTCGTATGTTCCTGTTGTAACCTGTTGTTCAGACTGATCTATTTCCCCATGTTATGTTGTTTCATAATGTTTTATTTAGTCATGTTCTGTTGTTCAAGTTGTTCTATGTCGTAATGTTCACTGTTGTTCATGTTGTTCAGACGGATCCTATTTCGTCCTTGTTCCTGTTGTTCTGTCTGTTTTTAAAATTTTTTCGATCTTCCTGTCCTGTTGTTCAGAATGTTTTATGTAGTCATGTTCATGTTGTTCCTGTTGTTCAGTCGATCTATTTTCCCATGTTCTTCCTGTCGTTCAGGAATGATCTATTTTTCCCCATGTTTCATGTGGTTCAGACTGTTCTATGTCGTCTTGTTCCTGTTTTGTTCAGTCTGTTCTATGTTCGTCATTGTTCCTGCTGTTCAGACCTGTTCTTGTCGTCATGTTCCTGTTGTCTCAGAATGCTCTATCTCGGTATGGTTTCCTGCTGTTATAATTGTTCTATTCTGTCATGTTCCTGTTGTTTCAACTGTTTCTATTTTTTCTTGTTCCTGCTGCTCAAACTCGTCTTATTATTTCATGTTGGGAGTGCCCCTTTGGTTGTGGTTATTGTCGTATTTCCCCGTACTGTTTTGCTCTGTTCTACTGTTCTTTTTCCATTTTTTTGTACCTGTTCCCACGGTTTACCTCCATTTCAGCTGGTTTTCAAACCTATTCTGCATTCTGTCACATTACAGATTTTCTAACTTTTCTATTTCCCACCACAGTGACGGCGGAATTTCTCAGTTCCGTGTCCGACATATGAGTAGGCGGCTAGGTCAGTGTGATGTTTGGGTCACTCATTTGGGGGAGATGTAGACATTCCGGAGGCCCTAAGTCGGTTCCACAGCGCTGCCATTTCCTGGAGATGGCGGCTTGCTCTGTTGTTGCTCTGGAATTGTCTCTGTGCCTCTCGGCGGTTCACCTGTGACGCTGCTATTTCCTGGGATGATGGCGGCTGTTCTGTTTGTTGCACCTGGAATGAATGTCATTGCTCTGTTTGCCTGGGTACACCTGTGAAGCATGCATTTCCTGGATGGCGGCTGGCTCTTGTTGCTCTGAATGTTCTGTGCATAGGGCTAAAATCTCCTTGGCTTTCACTGTCATCTGTCAAGTGCGGTGACGTCTTTCCTGGAAGCAGTGTCGTGTTGAGCCTCTGAGGGTGGTCTTCAATCGTTATTTTGTATCTCTTGAGGCTTCCGTGTTCTCATTGTCCTTTCTCGCAGTTATCATATAGCAGTATATTTGAAATTCTGCCGATCCTCCAAACGGACGTGTCCTGTTCATTGGTGTTGACTTTAAATGAGTATTAACTCAAAGCTGGGTTGGCCAGTTTCTTATCTAGATCTGTTAGGTTGGCCCACTATGTCTTGCCATTTAATCATGTGAATCTTGTTTGCAATGCATCGTGATGGAATCTGGACACACGATATTTGTTGGTTTTGTCAATAAGTACGTTGTCCAAGTCTTACTACAGTTGAAGTGTGAGTTCTATGAACACTACCCTCCATTACAAGGCGAACTTTGTGCGCAATCTGATGCCGGGTTTGTCCGCAGACTGACTCCTTTGACAGTCTACCAAAAGTTGGTGCTGTGGCATTTAAACAGAAGTTGTGGAACTCTCTCGAGGAAAATCATTTTACTGTTAGTCTTCGCTGAAGTCGGTCGAATGGTTTTAAAGAGTTTGCCCTCTGAAACTGAATGGTTATCCCTTGTTTCCTAATCCCGGAATGCATCATTCAGCATTGCAGCAACAGATGTTAATATTATAAAAAAACGGTGGGAGCTGAAACGCATCCCTGCTTCACTCCATGTTTCCAATCCCTGCGATAGGTCAAGGCTACATCTTCGTTTTTCTTGCACCATCGCCTGCAATGCCTTAATGAAAGGATCACCATCAGTGAGATGAGCTTTTCCGTGAGCAACAAAACTTGCGTAAAGGATCTTCCATAAAGACCCAGTTTCCGATTACGGCGTTGAAGTTAGTTGATGTGTCAGCTGGATTCCATCTGCTCCCATGCGCTCTTCCAGTCCGTGTGGTCTGCCTTTCAGAGCTCCCCAGGTTCTGTGCTGGAGGGGGGGTCCGCCAGTTATTCCTTGCACTGGCAGTGGGGGAGCACTGCGATGCTTCTTCAGATATTTGAAAAGACTCTATTAAAGACAGCATTGAAGTGCTCAGCCCAGCAAGAAAGGTTGACAGTCTCACTGTCAGCATGCCAAGTTGGTCTGGTCAGAAGCAAGAATGGGTCTTGTGGTGACCCGTTTTGGGGTCTGTTGGTTCATTGTATAGTGCGAAAGGCGCTCGTGAAATGTGTTCATATTGTTTGGTGTCAAGCTTGCCGTTTGAAGACCTTTCTGCTTTCTTTTCACACCATTGTTCTTTCATCTGCCCGAAGCTTCGGTTGGTTGGACGAGCCTGCGTGGCTTGCTGGTACTTCTGTTTCGTATTCTCGCAGGGTCTTGTCGCTGGGTGATCTCTGTGGGTTCATGGTGGAACATTTCTTTATGCATTTGTTGATCTATGGGTCGTTTTAGTCAAAACAAACAGGGTTTCTGTTAACAAGCCCATTGTGTTGCTGCAAAGTTATACAGGGAAGTTTGGAAGGTTTTCCTTTTCCCGCCTGTATTCTTTCTCAGTGAGTTTGATGTTTCGACAACAGTCCTGCGTCCTTTCCTTGCAGAAAGTCTTTATGGGTAAACAGCGCGAGCAAGTTCAGCCTTATCGGGCCTTGTCTCGGTCGATTTGTGTCTCGGGGCAACTGGATGTTATCTTGCTCACTGATCTGGGCGTGTTCGGGACCAGCAGTCTGATCCCCTCATGAGCCAGTAATGAAGACATCACGTCTGTTCCCTCGGGCGAAACAAAAGAATCCATGGTCAAGCATGTGCCATGGTTTGAAGCGGATGGTTGTGTATCCACGTGTTTCTTGAACTTTTCTGCCTTGCTGGAAGGATGGTGTTGGGGGTGGAAAGTTCATGTTTTGTTTGTGCACACAGCGATTATGGACAATCAGCGACATTGGAGCTGCAGCTTCAGTGCCATGGCGTGTTTGACTGTTATGTTCTGTGGTGTTTGTCACAGCCTGTCAACCAGACCAATTACATTGAAGAGACACAGAGGTCAGGGGCTGGGAGTGCCAGTGTTGTGTTCTGTGGTGTTCTGTTCACAGCTTGTTTCCAATCCAGACCAGTGGAAGAGACAGAGGGGACAGAGGGGTGCAGTGTGTTTCTATGATGTTCTGTCACTGCATGTCCAACAGACCAAATGAAGAGACAGACGGACAGGGGGTGCCAGTGTGTGTTCTGTGGTGTTCTGTTACAGCCTGTCCAACAGACAGTGAAGAGACAGAAGGGGACAGAGGGCAGTGCGGTGTGTGTTTGGGGAGACAGAAGAGGGCCCATCAGGGGCAGGGGGGAGGTGGTCCGCTGTTCGGGCTGTTTCCTGGGGACACTGTGTTGACAAAGTACTCTGTGTCTGTGGTGACCATTGACCAACTTTGCCTTCCTATCGGTCAGTGAATGTGGTGATGGGTGTGTGTGTGTGTGTTTGTGTGTGTTTTGTGTCGTGTGTGTGTGAGTGTGTGTGTGTGTGTGAGTGTGTGTTTTTTGTGTGATGGTTGTGTGTGTAGTGTTGTGCGTGCGTGCGTGCGTGTTGTAGTGTGAGGTGTGTGTGTGTGTGTCGTGTGTGTGTAGTGTGTGTGTGTGGGTGTGTGATAGAGAGGAGTGAGAGAGAGACGAGGAGAGGAGAGGAGGTGGAGAGAGAGAGAGAGAAAATAGAGGATGGAGTGAGGGAGAGAGAGAGGCGAGAGGGAGATGAGAGGAGAGGAAAGAGAGGGAGGGGAGGAGGAGGAGTGGGAGAATGGAGAGGAGAGGAGGAGGGGCAGAGAGGAGGAAGTGAGGAAGAGAGAGAGTAGAGTGGAGAGCGAGAGGAGGAGAAGGTGAGAGAGAAGAGAGGAGACGAAGAGAAGATAGAGAGACGTGAGAGGGGACGAGAGAGATCGAAGGGGGGAGAGGACCGGAGAGACACTGGGCGGATGAGACTAGGGAGAGAGGAGGGGAGAGATGGATGAGAGATCGAGCAGGAGGGATGGAGAGAGGGAGAGGAGGAGATGTGAGAGGAAGAGGAGAGGAGAGGAGGATGGGGGGAGATAGGGAGAGGTGAAGAAGGGAGAGAGATGGAGAGACGAGAGTGAAAGCACATGCTAAGTTAAAATCATATAATTCTGTTAATGTCAATCGTCTGCCTCTAATCATTCTTTATCTTTTGTTCCTCTATTACAACCAACAAACTACAGACTTTTCCCCTTTTATTTATTAACATTTTTTGGATAACATGTCATATAACTTAGTTTTTCTGCAATTTCACTTAATTGTTATAGAGCCAAAACGCGTTTTTAAATGATTGAGGTATATTGATCATAGTTATCGTGGATTCTCTATTATTTATTTTTCCTTCATCAACCTGCTCTAAACTAATGTCACCAAAATAACTCATGATACAATTCGGTCCTCCCCAGACCTACTATGCATTTTTTTTTTTTCTGTTGGCTTGGCCTGAAAAGTTCCACAAACCTTCTCTGTCGAGCACGACCTTCAATGAATTGAATGATTCACTTTTGCCTCTGTTTAATCTTGGACAAACAAAAAATTCTAACTATAAATACGGCTTGTGGTAAAGATCCTGAAAGAAAAAAGTGATATGAAATAATCTTCACGACTAATCATATGAAGGAAAACGTATTTTTGTGTAGAATCACATGTCTCCTTTTATTCATCTTTCGTTTGTTTCAAGCATTTTCGCAGGTGAAGTCTGATCTGCCGTCATAGGCTACTATAGGCTTTATTTACTCCTCACCATGGATACAAATGAAACACTAAATTTGTGGCCCATGCACTCTCACAGCCCGTTGTCGTTGTGGATTGGGTCTGAGCCCCGATACTAGCTGGACAGCTGATGTTGGAAATAAAAGCAACCATCCTGACGTATTAACACATACAACTTCACTTGGTTTTGCCAATAGCTTATGCAATTGATACTCAGTAATAACACTACGCAAACTGAAGCTTCGAGCCATAAATGTTTGTTTCTGCAAGAAGAAACAAACTCAAATGAAAAAGTAATGGGGGATCTGTTCTTTTGTTTTAGGCGCGTGTCTGCAAGCATGCACTCGACTGATATTTCAAAATGTAAAATTGCTTCTCCTTTTTTCATTCAAACAAAGTACATGTCCTACTCAAAATATCTGCTATGACTAAAATACTTTAAAAACCTAGTTCCAACATTGCTTTAGAGCCTAAAGTCAAGTTAGTGTGGGGGGGGCACTCTGTGCCATTACTAAGGACTGTGCCTGAGGCATCTGTCTCTGTTCAGGAAGACATACGTCCAGGTGAGAAAAGACAGTCACCTTGGCAAGTCCACTCACTTTCTGCAGACTTCACTGCACAAAAGCTGCACGCTAGTCTTGACTTTGTGGGCAAGGACACTAGAGGGTAGATTGCAATTAGCGGGAACTTCAGAATGTTTTTTTTAATCTTTCACTTTTCAATAAGCACTTGATGTTTTCAACAGACCATTCTTTTAGTGTACACATCCCTGCACCCACAAACCAAACGACTAGGAACTCAGCACATTTCCTGACAAGAAGAAATCGTTTTCGGTTTGATGTTGTTTGTGTCGGTTAGTGTGTATCGCCCCCCCCCCATTCCCCAGCATTTTCAGGAGAGTCAGGTTTTAACTGCGGTGTCCTTTTGAGTGTTGGCACTCGTTTTCAGTAGACTGGTGTTGGTAACCGTGATTTTGCCAGCATGTCTAGGGAGTGTGGCATCGTTTTCAGTAAGCCAGGTGTTGGAACCGTCCATTGCAGCACTGTCGGGAGTGTGGGCATCGTGTTCTGTTTAAGCCAGGTGTTGGAAAAATCATTTGCAGCACTCTGTCAGGGAGTGTGGCATCGTTTCAGTAAGCCAGGTTTGTTGGTTACGTGCATTGCAGCACTGTCAGGGAGTAAAGATTTTTTAGTCTTCAGTGTGTTGGTAGTGTGTTTTGGCAGCATTTTTTTTAGATAGATGTCTTATTGTCGTTGTTGCGTTGGTAGTGTGAGTTAAGGAGTTGACGCCATTTTTTATTTTTTAATGGTTTATTTTCAAGTGTGGTTGATAGGTGGAGTGTGCATAGCTGCAGTTTCTAGGGAGTGAACGTGTGACATCGTGTTTGTGATGGTAAGTGTGTGTGGATGCATAGATGAGGAATTAGTGTTCAGACTGTGTGTGGGTGAGCTTGTAGGATTGCATATTTCAGTTAGTGTTGTCATGGTGGTGCTGAATGAGAGTGTATGTGGCTGTAAATTCAGTGATCTAATGTGTAAGATCAGTTTGTCATGGAGAGTGTTTATTGACAGCATTTTCAGGAGTCCGTGTTGGGACTTTACTGAGTAGGACGTGAATCATGTTCAGCAAAATAGAGTGTGTGCAGGCAAGTGTGTAGGAAATTGCATTTGTTTGTAGGTAGACAGGGTTATGGTTTTTGGCAGGTTGGTGTATTTATGTTTAGCAGCACTAGAGGTTTGAAGTGTTGTAGGCTGCTTTTTTACTGAGTTGTTTTGTACTTAGTTATCTGTAGTGTCGTGTGTGGTTGGGCCTGCATTTTCTCATTGATTGTTGTTGTTGGTTTAAGTGTGTAGGGCTAGCGTTTTCAGTGAGTTTGGTATGTGTGTTGTGGTTTTATTAGTTGTGCTGGTGAGCAAAGGGGGCACTTTCATTGAGGTTTCAAATTGTTGTTTATTATTCGTGTTGTTTTGAGTGTTGATTGGGCTTCATTTAAGAGAAAATGTGTTGTCATTATATGTTGGTAAGTGTTGTAAGGAGCAATTTTCAGTGAGTTTGTTTTCTGTGGCCGAATGACGAAGAGTAATTGTTGTTATCACCGCTGTGTTGGTCAGTGTGCAAAGTGTCATTTTCAGTCTTGTTGATAAATGTGTGGTACTCTGCTTTATTTTAAGAGTCTATTGTTGTCACTACAGGGTATGTTCCCAAGGTTCAGCATTATGTAGATATAATTGTCAATACAGGTATTGTTGGTCAGATTGTTGATATATTGTCACTTCAGGTATGTTGGTCAGTTGTTAGATATATTTGTCCACTACACGGTATGTTGGTCAGAATGTATAATTGCCACTTCTGGTATGTTGGTCGAATGTAGTTATACGTTGTCACTACTTGTATGTTGGTCAGATTGCAGATATATTTGGCCATACAGGTATGTGGGAGAAATGCAGTTATAGTTGTCACTCAGGTATGTTGGTCAGAATGGAGTTATAGTTGTAATACAGGTATGTTGGTCAGAATGTATAGTTATAGTTGTCATTACAGGTATGTTGGTCTGAATTTGCAGTAATATTGTTGTACACTACAGGTATGTTGATCACAGAATGTAGATATAGTTGTCACTACAGGTATGTTTGATTGGTTCAGAATGGTCAGCATGTATTCAATGTTGTTATTGCTGTCATACAGGTATGTTGTGTCAGAATGTAGATATAGTTGTCTTCTACAGGTTATGTTGCGTCAGAATGTAGATATTTTTTTTTAATTTAATTTTTTTTTTTTTTTGTGCTGTCACACTCCTATGCGCCACCTCAAGGCAGTTTGCACCCACGCCGCTCATTCCGACACCCCGTCAAAGGGCCACAGCCCCAGACCGGTGTCGTCGGCCCCGCCGCAAGGCCCCGGGCACGGGCAATCCAAAGGAAGCAAGATCAATGTCAAAGTCGTCAAGAGGCAACCCTCGGAGGAGATCAACTGCACTGCTGAGAAGTCACTTCGGTGGTGTTCAGTGGCCGCCCTGTTCTGATCTAACATAGCAGGGACACCACTAATAAGCCCCCTACTGACGACAATTATTGCTTAAGCTCGCAGGTGCCGGCGGTGAGTGGCTCTCCTCCGGGAGGGCGCACCACCCGCCCGCCGCCACCGCGCCACCACGTCCGGTCCAACGAACAGCCCCCCATGGATCTCTCCGATTCCGGGTGACCTCGACGGAACCAAACAGGTTCACAGACGTGGAGAAAGGAAATCGAAATTGAGTCACCATGAGACATGAGAGCTGGGCATGTGAAGGGCCACAGAATTTCAGACCTTTTTTTTTTTTTTTTAATGCTGATCGATGAGAATGTGGATGATTAAGAGATGATGTGCTACGATTTTCGTTTGGTTCTGACGGACTACATGACAGGGGCTGTT